>CABFVZ010002869.1:85507-95963 GCA_902151445.1 Timema monikensis | reverse complement strand
TTGAGCCGAGTATCATACGAGGAGCACATAAACAATCCTCACCTCTTCTCTTCCTCTTCTATCCAACATTTACTAGTTGGATGGGAGGGACTCTTGCCACTGGGATGTTAGTCTATAGTTAGTTAGTTAACCCTCCTCCATATTTATTATAACTTTACCTCCCTCCAGTTGGAGGATGTGTGACCTTACACCCGCTCCCCAACTACAGAACAGGAAGTTAGACTGCACGGATGCTGGTTCGGGGGACAACTGTTGTGTTGGACAGTGGCTTAAAATAGAAATGCTCCTAGAAAGTTCACGTATCAAAGCTAATCAATCTTACTTAAGTACTTCTGTTATCTGGATGGTTCAAAATATGATCACCAACATCGCATGAAACGGGAATAGACTTTAATTAAAAGATAGAGAGAGAGAAGAGAAATCCGATAGAATTACTAGTGAAAGCTATCCACAAAAAAAAAATCATCTCCGTTAAAAACATCCCCTTTTTGCCCTCCATGTTTAAATAAAATACATTCTTGTGTGAAGGCTGTAAACGGGATGACGTCATTCCACCGTGGGAAGGAGGGTTTAGGTATGTGTTATAAAACTATGATACTTAATGTTCCTTTACGAGAGACCTTTTCCACACAGCCCTACTTTCCCTTGGGCTAGGAAACAGGGCATGACGTCACTTCCTCTTTACATCATAAAGCTATGCGACTCGTGTGACCCGACAATATTGGAATATGGTACATCTCCTTCTAGTGAGGGAGAAGGGGTGGGTGGTTGCAGGGGTTGCCTCAGAAACCATTACAGCCGCCTCTTTCTCTGGGGCATTTTTTAGTCACTAGTTTTTATGACGCATAACTTTACTCGGAAGACGTTCGCGTTGAAAGCGAAAAGTAAGACGATGACGATTAGTACTTATGACTAGCTTTCTCACAGGGATGAAGTTCTTACAAAAGCCATGTAAACTCCTGACACCGTGAAATAAATATAATACCACATCTCAAACAGTTGTGTGATGAGGGGAGTATAATTATACAATACAAGGCTGAAGGTACCACAAGTTGCATTTACACTAAAGACGCCGTGAGATAACCGCAATACTATACATCATACATCTGTGTAATACCGTGAGTATCATCATCAAATACAAGGCTGAAGGTACCACAAGATTAATTTACACTAAAGACGCCGTGAGATAAACGCAATACTATACATCATACATCTGTGTAATACCGTGAGTATCATCATCAAATACAAGGCTGAAGGTACCACAAGATCCATTTAAACTTAAGATTCCGTGAGACCAATGCAATACTACAATTTACTATGATATAGTCCCGCACCAGACTTCACCTTTATGTGAGTGTTATGTTCTTTCAGAAACATTCTAGTTAATAAATAAAATGTATTAATTTTGAACAAAGATACAAATACCATTTACATTTTAATAACGCAATATATATAATTTTGTTCCTTCTCGTTAATTCTAAAAAGAGAAATCATCAAAATTGGAGATCCAAATAGTTGAAATATTTTTGCGGGCTCCCTTGCCCTTTTAACCTAACACAACGTAAACAAAGAATAGGGATTAGTCAGAACTGTGTGTTAAGCCCATTTATGTATTTTTATTGCTCAAAAATAGTTTGTAAAAATATCATCATGGAAGAAAAAGAGGAAACAAATTTAAATAACAATATACGGAAATATAAAAATACAAGGAAGATGGAGGAAAGTTTTAAATAAAATATTAAATATAGCCCCCATAAAAAGTTGTTTGTTTTACTGCAGGTTTTATGTTTTAAAATAATCATGTTTTTTCCTCTTTTACAAAAACGGTTTTTATTATTTTGGTATTTTTCCGCTGATGGCTTCACTAGAACTTCCTGAACGACAAATTTAAATAAAAAAACATGAGTTAGCTTATATTGTTTGTGAGTGATAGAGCGAATGAGTGAGTGAGTGAGTGAGTGAGTGGGTGAGAGAGTAAGGTATAGAGTGAGTGAATGCATGAGTGATAGTGATTGAGTATGGGATTAATATAATTTGTAGGTGAGTGAATAATAGATTGAACGAGTTAGTGAAAGGGTTAATAGAGTGAGTGATTTAGGGAGTAAGTAAGTTAGTTAGAGAGTAATTGAGGGAGTGAATGAAAGATCGAGTAGGTGAGTGAGAAGTAGTTTTACATAAGAGGTGGTTTAAGAAGCAAATATTTTTACAAATTTACAAGTGATGATATTTTAAAACAATGATTAGCATTTGGTTGAATTTTTTTATTATTTGTCTGTGGTAAGAAGATTATAAACCACGTCTTACCACACTTCCCGGGCTGTTGGTGTATGCATTACGACACGGTAAGAATAATTCAGGTAGAATATAAAGGAGATTTACTCCAATTTGCGTGAAGAGAGGGTGAAAAACAATATTTAAAAAAAACTAGTCCACCCAAACAGGATTTTAACCCTGACCTACCTAACCTCGATAGCCTGATATATTGCAAGGGATGACGCCTTAGACCTTGCAGCCAACGATGCGGGAATTATAAAACTCGTTCGACTTTCTATTTTTATTTTAGCGACGAGCACTTTCTAAACACAAGGGTAATTCTGCACACGACTTACAAACTAGTTTAACAAAGGAAGAGCAACATTTAAGATTAAATAAACCTTCTTAGTAGCAAAATAAGATCTCAACACTTACCCTAACATGGCAAAGTGCTTATTTTCTTGTTTAAGGGTGTCTGGGTTTGATTCCAAGTAAGGTTACAAATATGCCATTATTGTGAAATTGATACTTTTCCTCTCGTCTGATTTTTAAAATTAATGGCATTGCGTTTAAATGAGTTAGAATATTTCATCTCTAAGAGCACACTAACAACTAAATAGCTTGCCCACTTCTGTGGTCACATGGTCTAAGACGTCACTCTCGTAATAAACATAACTGCCGAAGATGTGGAGATCGGGGTTCAGTCCAGGTCAGATGTGTTGAAGATGGTTTTAACTAAGTGGTTTTCTCTCTCCCTCCACGAAAATGCGGGTATACTTCATCTAAATTAATCCTTACTAATCCTTAACACATTATCGTAACTAGTACATAGGCTTACAACCGGAACGGGTAGTAAGACGCGGTGATACATAAAAACAACTAAACAGTTCGAGCCTCTACGTAAGTATAATATTGTTGTAGTTCCTGATGGGTATCAAACCAGGGCCTCTTTACCCGGTGAATCATCGGTGCAGATATATTGTAAACGCACCCACTTAATATTTAAACGGTCGATACGGAAAAAAGCGCAGGTGGTTCATCAAGGGGCCATTGAAGCTTCGAACAAACAGTTGTCAGTTTATTTAACGAGGTATGTAGCCATTTCCATATTCGAACAGAGTTGATCCTTATTACAAGGGAGAGGGGAAATGTCTGTCTCTCTCACCTCTTATTACAAGGGAGAGAGGGGAAATGTCTGTCTCCTACCTCTTATTACAAGGGAGAGAGGGGAATGTCTATCTCTCACCTCTTATTACAAGGGAGAGAGGGGAAATGTCTGTCACCAACCTCTTATTCCAATGCCAGTATAAACCTCAGAGCTATTTTATTGGTGGTAGATCAACATATCAAGGGTGCGAGGGAGGGGAGTGGTCACTATGCACTTTCTGAACCGACTGACTATATCAGCCCACGAGGTTTTCTAAGATCAAGAGAGAAAGGGCCTACTAATTTTGTAGGGAAAGGTATTTTCACATACCTTCCAGTATTCTATTACATCCCACAATCGACACGGGACCGACGGCTTTGCTTCCCCTCCGAAGGAAGTTGTGCTACGGATTTTTATCGTTCAAGAAAAATTCGTCGACCTCAACTGGGTTTGAACCCTCGAACAATAAGTCCTGAGGTAAGCACTTTACCACAAGACCACGGAGATCAAAGAAGTGATATTGGATCTTAAAAACTTTTTAAAATAAGACTGCATAAATATGGCTGATAGTTATTATTCGTTTATCATTTGTAGCAACAGATTAAATATTTTTTATTGATTTTAAATAAATCATATGTAAATAAATTTGATGATTATAAACTATTGTTGTAAACATAAGAAAATTAATCAAATCAATTACGAGGCTTTTTTTTCATACTAACATAGTTTTTGGTAGATTTTCCTCATCAACCTTTAATAAAATCAAAAGCCCGAAGTTACACACCTTTAAAACACGCCTATATCAACACCCTGTAAAACATTTCCTGTGGCCGCATGGTCTAAGGTGCTACTCTCACAATAGATTTGATTGTCAATGACAGAGAGGTCATGGTTCAATCCCAGTTAGATGTACTGAGGGTGTTTTGCCCTAAATAATTTCCCGCTCTTATCTCTTCATGAAAATGCGGGTACACTTCCTATAAAATTAACCTTACTCATCTATTCATTACTATAATTAGTACATATGTGTATCAACTTAATGGGTAGTAAGACGTGGTGCTAAAATAAACCTGTTCTCGAAATATTTGATATCCTTTTCTTAGCATTTTTTATGCTCATAAAAACCCTCCATGTTGAAAACCCAAGATAGAGTCATACTACCCAAGCGGCCGCCACCGTAACTGGATTTGTGAATAAAGGGTGTCAAGTGATCAGCACAATCTCAGTTTTCTAGACCAGAGCCGCCACTTCTTAATTCAAGTAACTCCTCATTTGTCCTCACAAGGCTGAGTTTGTCCTTGTTACAGAAACACTGATTCACAGTTAAATTCTGTAAGTGCCAGGGATTGAACCAGGGACCTCTGTATCAGTATCTAGGATCTCTGAACACTAGACAAGAGAGGGGATTGAACCAGGGACCTATGGATCTGTATCTAGGATCTCTGACCACTAGACAAGAGAGGGGATTGAACCAGGGACCTCTGTATCTGTAGCAAGGAACTCTGACCACTAGAGCACACTAATATGTTTGTTTAAATACAAAATAGATTCTAACACATGTTTCACAGACAGTGAAATAATTCTAATCCAGTTTTTAAATAACACTTTCCCAAAGTTTGAACTTTTTATCTCTAACAGTTTTTAATGGTACCGCTGTTTGTAAAAATGTGATATAAAGAAAATTGTGGCTGACAAAGTGTAAATTGAACAGTAAACTAAACATAGATTTATTGATAAACTGTGAACGTGTACGAATTAACAACCTACTTAAGTAAATATTTAAGCTAATATTAAAAACATTTACTGAGCTATGGAACAAAATTGACTACAGTTGGCACAAATAAAACATTTTTAAATAAATTTTTTAGTAAAAGGTGACATTGAAATTGGCGTCACCCACGTATGTACTGTATATGAAAGCGTTTAACTCTAGACATTTTGTTCCAATATGCAATTTGTATAAGAAATTAATCCTTAAGATTTGTTTTTCAAAATGTATTAATAATAACAGATGATATATGTACGGCGACATATAATAGCTTGTCTATTTAATACACCATGATATGCACATTCGTACAGTTGGCAATGTACTATTTTATTACATCCATGACTGTTTACAGTCAGTGTTTTATTCAAGCCATATATTTTCCACTACCGGCTTGCTAGGCCTGTCGTAGCTTCATATGTCTTATAATATATCTTATCACAACATCCAGTCCCCGGACATTAATTTATCACTGTGAAAAGGTAGACCCACATTTCACCAATGATACATTTTTCGGCCATGCCGGGAATCGAACCAAGGACCTTTGGATCAATATACAGACAACCTACCGACTGAACTAAACTCCATTCACGGTAGGAATTACTCTCTGAAAGGCCTTTTTTCCTACCAATATCCTACTATATAATAGATTTATGGTAGGGAAAAAGGCCTTTCAGAAGTCAATTCCTACCGTGAACAGACATTAAGGTGTCGGACTGTCAATGTGCTATTGAAAACATAAAGAACTCTTGAGTCAAAGATACTTGCGTTATCTGAGAGCTCATGATATTAATTGATCAGGATTTTGTAGCTGACAATTTTCACATGTCCATCACAGACTCTGCCTCAAAATATGAGTGAAGAATGACACTGGGTATGGGACAATACCAGGATACTTCAGTGGGTAGAGCATGGGTGTAATGGGCCAAAGATACTGGGATCTATTCCCGAGACCAGGTGTCATTTTCCAATTTAGAGAATATGAATTTCTTTGGGATTTAGAGGAGATATTTTTAAGTACCGTTAAGAACATAGCATTAAAATTGTAATTATCGATTATAAATACGGGTCCTTGAAATGGATGGCACTAAGTTGTGATGCTAAACCCCTCCTGCTCACAGGTATTCAACCCCTCTCCCTCCGTAATAGAGACAAACTCATCAGTTTTCCACGTTTCACACGTTCACGTTCCACGTTCGTTAAGGCACGTACCACCGAGACAATGGGGACCTGTTGCTTTGATATTCATTCTAGAGACTCAGTCATATTTATCGAGTCTATTTTCATCCACGCATAAAATTGGGACTAACGCTCACCCGCTGATGTATCGCCAACAGCTACAAAAATATTTATTAAACATTCATAAAATGTGCCAAGTTGGTAGTTTTAAAAAAAAATCACACGGGGCGCTCACTTGAATAAACATTTCTCCACAGGTTTTACCACGTATTCCAGTTTCCATTAAAAAATATACCAGCAAATAAAATACCCCTCGTTAATATTCGTCAACGCTCGAATTATAATAATAATAATTATTATTACTGCATGGACTGTTTATCTTCCGACTGGACATAAAAGCGTTCAAACTGATAAATAAAATAAAGATCCAAATCACAGCATGCGAATGGTATTTGCTATCCGTTTTACGTTGACCTCCGTGGTCTCGGGGTAAAGTGCTCGTCTCAGGACTCGGATATTCGGTGGTTCAAACCCAGCCGAGGTCAACGAACTTTTCTCGAGCGATAAAAATCCGTAGCACAACTTCCTTCGGGAGATGAATTAAATCCGTCGGTCCCATGTCGATTGTGGAGTGTAAAATAACCCTGGAAGATATGTGACAATATCTCCGGCAAAAATGTGTAGACTCTTTCTTGCTCGCTTGAAGAAATTCAATGTGTAAGGGAAAGGGGAACCACAACACTTCTTGTTCAATTCTAGTACACGTGATTTCTACCAGATGGTGCAGGTAGTACTAACCAGCCAAAGGGCCCCAGCTCCAGAGGGATATAAATCACATCAAACCAACCTCCAAGTTGTTGACTCAAGGAGAATAAATGTGTTATACTCTTTAATACGAAATGTTTTTGTCACCGCGTCTTACCACCCGCTCGGGTTGGACACCTATGTACTAATTACACTAGTATGTTAAGGATTAGCTAGGTTGGATTCAGAGGAACTGTACCCGCATGTGCATGGAGGGATACTGGAAAAACCATTTAGGAAAAAACACCCTCAGTACACACGACCGAGATCGAACCCCAATCTCCCCTAGCCTCCTGAGACCCTCCCTCCACTCCAGACGCATCTACGGAAATATCACTTCGAGCCTCAATCAAGTTTTTTCCGTCAGTCGAAGTCCTCTCGTTCCAATTCCTTCCAACTCGGATCCTTGTAGCTATCATTCGCGCTATGACGATCAACTAATGTCAAGGTCAAAGTGTTGCTACATACAGCCTTCTCACACGGACAACTTTATCTCGCCACGAACTGTTCTTGGTCTTATAACGGAGATAAAATATTTCTTTATCAAACCAATGAGAAGGGAGTGAACACAATATATTTGCCATCAGGCGAGATTGTGACAGATAATGTTGTCCAGACTGAAGTTTTCTCAAACCCTTTGTAAATATGAATACCTCATATATATGTTATAAATATTCCATTTCTAAAATAAAGTTTCTTTGAAACTAAAATTTACGTTTCTTTGTATTTTATTCATTAGAGAAAAAATATGTATTTTATTTAGTCCAGACAAAGTCTTTAAAAAAGAATTTTTTCTCTATTTTTATTTAGTATTTCAGAATTTGCATATGCATTTGCTAGGGTTTTTTTTACCAGGGGAATGTTTGATTCTCTCATTAGTCGTAGCATTAATTTCTATCAATATTGTTAGTAAAACCTTTAAACAAGCTCAAAAATATCAAACACTGTTTACAAAATTGTGAAGTAATTGAAGACCTTGGAATTGCATATGAAATATTGTGTGCTTCAAATTGATATATTGAAATGAAGGTTCTAGCATGGGCAATATCGTGTGTGTTGAGTTAACTTATGTCGTACTTGATACCAGGGTCAGGTTGACAGTAACACAAGCACAGGGACTTGTGTAGTGTCGTACTTGATACCAGGGTCAGGTTGACAGTAACACAAGCACAGGGACTGTATCAACTCACGTGTAGTGTCGTACTTGATGCCTCGAAGCTCGTCAAAGCAGGGCAGGAGAGCCAAGCTGCCGGCTGAGGTCTCTGGCCAGCACAGCAGGCGGTCCCAAGACTTGGGACAGTAGAGCTCAGCTCTGGGTGTCGTGAGGGTGCCCTCGTCCTCCATCTTGAAGTCCGCCATGAGGCACTCCAGTTCCCTGTTCATCTCGTCACTCGTGTTGTTCAGGTGGCCTCCACCGGACCTCAAGGAGGTCTCCATTGAGTCCATTTCCCCCTTAGTGTCCCTGGCGCTCATCCTATCAGCAACCACCCCTTCTTTCCACTCGACACGTCATTGGTCGAAACTTGACGACGGTAAAACACTAGAGTCACGCTCGCGCTCTCTTCTCCACCCTGTATACAAAACTCAAGACGATGTCCCCGAATTATGAAAACACATTTTGGTCTCCCTGACGTCGGGTTTGTTTGGCACACGACTTGGAAGGTCTACTTTCAGCGGAAAGTGAATACACTGTCGTTTGTCTTCACGTTTCGGTATCGATCTGTTTGTTTTTGTGAAACTTTGCGATGGACAATCAATGAAAGTATTTAAACGTCCGAAATCCACCTAGTTCCATTTTTCAACCTTGAAAATAAAACACTGTATATTATCTTCTTTTTTTTAATATAAAGCTATTAAAAATAAACTATTTATCTCGTGACAAGTAACTGAGCTTTATTCAAATCAAATATAATAATCAATATAATTCGTGATTTCTTAGTAGAAAGGATTTATTTCAATAGACAACAAAAAAGTTTAAAAAATAAACTGTCAGTTTAAAAAAAGATCTGTGGTTAACTTTCTCTGTGAGGTAAATCCTCCGTTAAACGTGACTTGACGAGTAGATGAACTCTGTCAGGTGCAGAGGAATTTGTCTGGTGGTGGGCCCTTAGTTCCAGCCCCAGACAGACTAACACATTCTCGATAGACTCCCTGCTCGGTCCCTCCAGTCTTACGCAACCCCCTCCCTCTCCTCTCCTGGCTGTGTTGATCCAAGGCTCGTGCGAGTTAAGTCTTGGATGCAGCCGCTACCTGAAACAATATAAGGAAGAGTTTGTGCATTAATTCTTCTGTCGGATATTATGTGCGGAGGGAGAGGAGGTGGAGGGGGGCTAGGGGGAGGGGAAGGGGGCACTCTCGCACGCACACACGCAGTTGTTGAAGTCAACAAGTCACTCGACTCTTTGTTCAACTCTAACTATATATGTAACAGGTGTGAGATAAAAAATAAAAAATACCCATATTTCATTAATTTTTTTCTGAAAACAGTTTCGTCTCTTTTTTTATTATTATTATTATTATTTGAGGTAGATAAGGTGCACTTTCTAAACTGACTGAGTATATCAACACACGACCTAAAAACTAACTTAAATCTAGATCAGACAAAAACAAACCGCCCTCCGCTCCCTCCCAACCTCTGATTTATAACTGAGAAATGAGAAACCCTTATTTAAACAATTATAGTTTTTCCACCATACCGGGAATCGAATCCAGCTCAGTAAGATGACATGCTACTGACGGAAACTTTCAGTTATTTAAATGTAACAATCTCACTCAAGAAGTCTTAAGTTTTAGAGTTCCCTCATCAGTTTAATTTCTCCCGAGGACGTTAACACCAGAAACATTAACAAATGAATTACAATAACATCAATAACAGTTCTCTGCTCACACTCACGTATAGACTACAGCACTCGGTGGTTGAATGTGGCACTAAAATCGGGTCTGCTGTAGACGCAGATACAACCACTTACCTTGGGATTCAATGATCTGAGAAATTTTCCTTCATCCCAATTTTCCATTGAAATTTGATTTATTATTTATATCAACCCCACCACATGTCCCACATTTTGTATACTCATACTTACCCTGCCCCCTCCCCCACTAGCAATGCCCATACCCACCTCAGTGGCTTAGTTGGCTAAAGCGTTAGTTTCGTGTTGAGCTAGACTGCCGAGGACGGGGAGATCAACGTTCGAATCTCGGTCGGGTGAACGAGGGGGGGGGGGGCGCCCCTCAACCCCTTTCCCCCCAAATCTCGCTCCCCTCCTTTTAACCCCACCCTTCCCACTCCCTCACCCCTACCCCACATC
>CABFVZ010002869.1:70191-85468 GCA_902151445.1 Timema monikensis | reverse complement strand
GGTGAACAGGGGGGGGGGGGGGGTTCCTTAAATGGCTTTCCACGCAAATGTGAGTTCACTTCCTATAAATGCAACCTTTCCAATTCCTAATCCATTAGCGTAATTAGACTTAAGCGTATAGCCCAAAGAGTTAGTAATATGTGGTGCTAAATTTAAAAAAACTCATGAATGTAATTACCATGAGTAAAATATTAATAAACTAAAAAATGTATCTACTACTGGATTCGGTATTTTATTTATTTGGCCCATAAAAGGGTTTTTATTTTTTAAATGTTAAAAATACAGACTATATCACACTCCCTACCTCCACCCCCTCCCGGGTAACGATTTGAACCAAAGTGGAGAACTGTTTACATTTAAATCAGTTTCATAAGCTTAGCCCTTAATATTAATTTTATTTATTTCCTTCTTGTAGTTAATAAATTAACTGTTTCTTAGCAACATCCCCCAAAGAAATGGGATGTAAAAAAGTTGTTCTGTTTGATAAAACAGTTGTTTTTGTCTTGTTTATTAACCATGTGAAGAGAACAGTTTAAAAAGAAGGGTTTTATTTTTGCATGAGGCCATTTAATGATAAGGTTTAAAAGTTAGATATGCATGTAAAAGTGGCATAAGAACCTTAGTGAATTATCCGTGGTTATCTTCTAACATTCATATTTCTTTGTTTAATAGTCGATATAATTCTCACACATGTTGTGGTTAGTTTGTTAAATCTTTTACAAGATTTTCAAAGAACTATTGTACTGATTCACAATATTTGGAAACGCATAGCCCAAACTACACACATAGTTTGTTCGAACTAAAAGTAATTTAAAATCCCTATATACATTCGTAAAACTATGCCGATACCATTAAATTGTGTTCAAAGTTTCGGCGTAGAGCACCTGGAGAGCAATTCTGTGCAAGCATGCGTGTACAGCATGTTGCTTGGGAGCTAGGCGCGTGGCACTGCACACAACATATTTGAGCACGACAGAACATACCACAGTTATTATTATTATTATTATTATTGTTATTATTATTATTATTATTATTATTATTATTATTATTATTAGCACCGCGTCTTACTACCCGTTCGGTGCTAATGTGTAATGGTAGGGTGATTGTGAGGTGAAATGAAGGACCTACAGTTTAACGTGGAATCCGAACCACGGTGGTGACCTGGCATACCACAGTTAATAGTAAACAACACACCAGTCCATCTATAAATGTGAATACTTTCTGAGGGTCTACATTAACTGTCCCACATCACAGAAATGTTTTGCCATTATTACAATGTGCAGTGCCGAATTTCCAAGCCAGGGTTTCAGGAGTTTGTAAGTCACGGTACTACAGTGTTTAGAAATTGCATGTTAAATACCTGACACTACCTGGATAGTCCCAAACTCTCGCCAATACCGGCTTCGGTGATCATGTGGTCTGATCCGTAACTCTCACAATAGACTGGACAGGGAGATCTGGGTTTGAATCCCAAGTCAGGTGAACTGAAGATGTTTTTACAATCTCTCTCTATGCAACAGTTGGTATACTTCCTCTAAATGCAACCTTCCTAAGCCCTGTGTGTTTGTAATCCAAGCATGTTTGGCTCTATCTTGGTTCGATCCTAGCCCGGGTTCATTTAGATTATTAATCTCACAGATAGTGTGACACGTTAACTCAGCTGGTAGTGTGACTGCCTACTGATCTAGGGGTACTGAGTTTGATTCCTGGCATGGCCAAAACATTAATTAGTGAAATTGGGGCTTTCCCCTTTCGCAGTGATGAATTAATTAATGCACAGGGGCCTGGATAATTATTGTGTCAGTTTTAGAGTTAGGTTAGTTTGTAAGTCGTGTTCTGATATGATCAGTCAATTCAGAATGTTTGCGTCAAATACCTCAAATATTTTTTTAACGCACAACTGGTATCTTAGCCTTATACCAAACGAATTATGGTGCATTTTTCATCATACTTTCTACATGTTGTAATATTTAAGTTTATTAATTGAATGAGGGTCAATGTAAGCACTAAATGTGCTTGTGTATTTCATTTGTTTATGTGTAACGATTTCAAGAGCTCTGTATTTGTCATTCATAGAGCTGTGTATTTGCCAGTACTTCTAGAATTGTATCTGCCATAATTGGCCACACGGTTTTGATATGTTATGTGTGCTTGATAATAAAACATATCAGTCTCCACGCGTCATTGTCACTGAATGATAAGATCCATGTCCTAGAACATAGTACAAACCGTTGAACTCACCTTCACAGGTAGAGTGGTTATACTGTGACAAGGCCTGTTCACAATCTCCCACCTTCATAGGTAGAGTGTTTGTACTGTGACAAGGCCTGTTCACAATCTCCCACCTTCATAGGTAGAGTGGTTGTACTGTGACAAGGCCTGTTCACAATCTCCCACCTTCACAGGTAGAGTGGTTGTACTGTGACAAGGCCTGTTCACAATCTCCCACCTTCATAGGTAGAGTGGTTATACAGTCACGTGACTTGTTAACAATATATGTTTGTATATAGAGTGAACATTATTCTATACGTAAAGAAAGTGTTCACATACTTCTTCAATGTCCTGCACAAATCACATCCACAGATCCAGGAGGGAACTGGTAGGTATTGGCGTCTCAGGAGGTGTTCAATTATCTAGGGTCCTCCACAAAATCAGGAGCCACCACCCAAGTAACTCCTCCTAAGGAGGTTATTCTTGCATCTCAGGAGGTGTTCAATTATCTAGGGTCCTCCACAAAATCAGAAGCCACCACCCAAGTAACTCCTCCTAAGGAGGTTATTCTTGTATATTCCCATGAAGGTCTGTTGAGGTTTTTCCACGTTCCCTGCTTTAGTTCTGGTCCTGCAGGACATACAAAGAGCCTCCACGGAAAGTGTGTACTTATTAGTACATTCGGGCGTCCCCTGGGAAACGGTACATCAGTACAGGCAGATCTTTTCACAAACTGAACTACACTGAAAGATCTATGAAGAACAGATTTAAATACTGCTTTCGTTTAATGTTCCTTTCATCTTATTGCTTATTTGTGTTTGATTGATAAATGTCATTAAAACTCGGTAGAAATAATATCAATATTTAGCACCACGTCTTACTACCCGTTCGGGTTATATGCTTTAAGTACTAATTACATTAATGGATTTAGGAATTGGGAAGGTTGAATTAGAGGAAGTGAATCCGCACTTGCGTGGAGGGAGAGTGGAAAATCATTTAGGAAAAACCGCCCCCAGTTCACCCGACCGAGATTCGAACCTCGATCTCCCCGTCCTCAGCAGTCGAGCTCAACACGACTAGCGCGTTGGCTAACTACGCCACCGAGGCGGGTTCGGTAGAAATAAAATGTATGAATACTGAGCTTAAAAGATTTTGTATGGCTTTTTTTTTTTTTTTTTTACATCTGGTTTCACTTCCCACCCGGGCTATCTACGTAGTCCTAACAGTAAGGTATGGATGAGAAAGGTATAATTTAAGGGAAAATGTACACACAATTGCATGGAAGTATTATGTAAAAAATCATTTAGATTCAAAGAAACTCAGTACACGTGAATATAATCAGAACCCGAAAAATTCACCGCAACCATAAAAAAAATATCCGACTAAGTTTACACCTCAGCCCGCGTGGCCACCGATACGGGTGACTTTCTTTATGCAATGTTGTATAACTATAAAAATTAAAACGTCTTAAGAAGAACTTTAAGGGGTGGGGGGGGGAGAACAAGGACGCGAGTAGAGGTAAGTGTTTTTGAAATTTTTATATCAAGATTTTTTTTGGCAAAACTAAATAAAATATGGTTCTAGTAAAAACCTATAGTTTAATTTTCTTCGCATGTTTATATCAACAGTTGTTGAATATCTGTCATGAGCATAGCAGCATTATAGGACAAACTTTTTAAATGACGAGAAAAAGTTGTCATTAAATTTCAGGAAATCCTCGACAAATATTCAACAACTGTTGATACTATAGGTTTTAATGGAGAAATATTTGTTGTAAATTTTGATCAAAATAAATGTTTTGATGTAAAAACTGTAAATATACTTACATTTTCTAGCACCTCTTACATACCCACCCACCTTATGTTGTCTTAAAATAACCCTAGACCTAAGTGCATCTAAAAGTGTTTTCGTTGGACAGGAAGTGACTGCCCCGCTGTGATTAAACGAAACTTCCATTGTCAACAGTCGCTGTTACATCTGCTTGCGACATTTTATTACAGTTCGTACTGTTGTAAAAGTGAAATAAAACACAAGCCATTCAACAGAAAGTATTTTGCGAACTTCTTTGATGTTGATCTTTTTAGTGACAAAATTGGAAAGACAATTCTGTATTGCTTGCGGACTGTCAGAAAACACTTGGAGTTGTCCGGAGTCTAATATACAGTTTGTAATCCAGTCAGTCACAAACTAGAACTCCACAGTGTGTCAAGTATCGCGTATTACTCATTTATAATATAACAAAATGAGTAAAGATGGATTAAATAACCAACCTAAGCATCCGATTCGGTGGCCGCATGGTCGCAGTAGACTAGACTGCCGATGACAGGGAGATCAAGGTTCGTATCCAAGTTGGATGTACTTAAGGATGTACTTCCAAGGTGGTTTCCCATTTTACCTCTACACAAATGCAGATACAATTCCTCTGAATTAAACCTTCCTCGTTCCTAGTCCATAAGCGCAAATAAATTCATGCTTATAACCCAAAAGGATGAAAATATTCTTTGCCAAAATAACAAGTAAGCTATAGCTCATCATTATATATATATATATATATATATAATCACGCCTGCCCAAATGTACTAACTGAGCTAATAACTGGTCCCTCGCTGTTGTGGTCAGTGCACCACGCTACGAGTTTAAAGGTCCCGGGTTAGATTCTCTGCCCATACCATGGGTAATTTTTCTGAAAGGGGAATTACCCCAATGGTCCTCGGAGTTAGGTTAGTTAGGTTTAAGCAAGGTTTAAATGGTTACACTGGTTTCCCGCACTCATATTCACTTTCACCCTAATACTCACTATCACCCTCATACTCGCTATCACCCTCATACTCACTATCCCCCTCATACTCGCTATCACCCTCATACTCACTATCCCCCTCATACTCGCTATCATCCTCATACTCGCTATCACCCTCATACTCACTATCCCCCTCATACTCGCTATCATCCTCATACTCGCTATCACCCTCATACCATCATCTCATCTCTTCAAGACATGGAAATGTCCTCCACGGAAAGGACGTACTATTAGTACTGGCTGATATTTACACTTTTGGGCTACGAATGATGTAGATCAGACGGGAAATATATATATTAGCAAATGTGTCAGGGATTAGTAAAGTTGAGTTAGGAGAAATTTCAGCCACATTTGCGTGGGGAGAGAGTGTAAAACCTCCCTTAGACCATCGTACCACCAGCAGAGCCGCTATCTTACATACGAGCATATAGGATCTATGTATCTGTCCTGGGTTCAAACAAGGACACTCAGGAGAATGTTATAGGATGAAGGTTCAGGGTGTTTGGTCGCGGCCTATCAATCACGTGTGCGTGTGTGTGTGAGAGAGAGAGAGAGAGAGAGAGAGAAGAAGGAGCATGACGACGCAGGAGCTGTCAGTCCCTTGTAGTCTGATCACCAGGGCGAGAGAGGTTTGACTTTTGAGCCGGCGCTGGGCGTCGTGGCGTCTGACGTTGATTGACTGATCACATTGGGGTGGGGGGCGAGCTTGCGGTGCTCTGAGCCAAAACCTCCTGCTCCTGTCGGTGTGACCACACATAGTCAGTCCTCCTTGTTGTTTACCTTCCAGTCGAGCGCTACACAGTTCAAGAAACAGTTTGATTGACAGGTCTGAGAAGGGTGTGAAGAGTAGGAAGGTGTACGCATAATATTCTCTCCAGTATTAAATAAAAAATAAAAAACACGTTGTCGAGTAAAACGCAATATGTGCCAAAAAAAATGATTTCTTTAGAACGTTGCCTACGTGTGACGTCACCAAAATTCAAGATAGGATTCCCTTTATTAATGTATTTAGCGAGTCTTAAAGATATATTATTATTATTATTATTATTATTATTATTATTATTAGCACCGCGTCTTACTACCCGTTCGGGTTATACGCACTTACGCTAATGTGTAATGGTAGGGTGATTGTGAGATGAAATGAAGGACCTACAGTTTAACGTGGAATCCGAACCACGGTGGCGGCCTGGCATTCCACACATTCACAAGATGTCTTGTCAGAGGTGTAGGAAGCGTTTGGAAATCAGATAAATCTGTGCCGGGACCGAGGATTGAACCCCGGCCGCCAGCACAGAAGTCTGACACTTTACCCCTAGACCACCAGGTCACCCTTAAAGATATAACATCCAAACAAAAGCCATAAACTATTAAATAGTTCTGAAAATAGCCATAATTTGTCACAAAATTGTTTAATTGTACTCTAAGCAGTTTCTTTGAAAACATTTTTTTTCTACATCTTTTACAGCTCGAGCTATTTGCCCTATCCCCTAAAATGTCCTGTGGGAATCTTCCTGCCAGGATGTAAATTAAAAATGTCCATAGAAGCATTTGTCTATCTGGAATAGGAAACAAGGAAAAACTTATTTTTAAATGCATGTCAACACTGTCCAGACGCAAATAGTAGAGTGAGTGTTTATACTCGTCAGCGGAAGATGAGAAGTGTCATCAGCAGATAAACAAGGGTAGTTTTCAGGTTGAACCACCCATTTTCTTCCCTCTATTTCTTACATTGACGTCCAAGTGTTATGGTGCCTTAGAGCGCTTAAGCGCGTCAATTAAAATGCAACCCACTTCGCAAAATATCTTCGAATTCACCGAATAGATAACGTCGGGGATGTCAATCCTGAAAATAAAATAGATCCTCAAAATATTTACATTTCAGATAGGTTTTCTAAAGCCTCAACAATAGCAGGCACATAAATATCCCTTATAAAAGTTCTTTAAAATAAATATTTGTGACATGTTGTGCCCTAGATCCCTGGAGTTATATATGATACAATCAGTAAATAATGGATGTTTCTTTACTCGGGTTAATGGAGCATGATCCTGGCTGGACTGCTTACCACGGTACATAGCTCATGCATGAAATGTTTTTTACTAAAAGCAGGTGGAATACCAGGTCGATATGCCCCAAGCCAGTCTGGTTTTCCCAACCTCGCCCCAAACTCCCGGGGAACTAAAAAAAGCAGGATACATTCATTATTCATGAAATCTTGTGAGCTATATGGCCGGGAAGGGATAGATAGATTATACTGTTCATGGAGCAAGAAATTATGAATAGCGAAGAGGTAACGACCAGGGCTTGCGTTGCATCAGGAGATCATGAATTGTTGGGAGGTAATTTTGTGTTATGATAGAAAAGTGTAGAGCCCGATATTACAAATAGCTAGGAGGTAATATTGTACTCTGAGAGCAATGTGTAAACGAGGAGATTATTAAAAGCTAGGAGGTAACTTAGTACCGTACAATTGATGCTTGGAGCAGGATGTTATGAAAAGCTAAGAGGTAACTTAGTTCCGTGTGATCAATGCTTGGAGCAGGATATTATGAAAAGCTAAGAGGTAACTTAGTACCGTGCGATCAATGCTTGGAGCAGGATATTATGAAAAGCTAAGAGGTAATTTAGTACCGTACGATCAATGCTTGGAGCAGGATATTATGAAAAGCTAAGAGGTAACTTAGTTCCGTGTGATCAATGCTTGGAGCAGGATATTATGAAAAGCTAAGAGGTGACTTTTTACTGTGAGTGCAATCAGTGAAGGTCGCCATGTTTAAATTCACAACTCTGACAGGAACAAAACAGTTTGATAGATTACTTTCCTAATGGCGTGGGATCAAGTAATAAAACTATAATATTACTAATACTACGCCGGTGTGAAAAAATAAAAAAATATTATTTATAATAGATTTTAACTTAAATATATTCCAGGTCAATCCTTAAAACATAATTCAGGAGAACAGCAATGAACAACAGACGAGTAGGGGTAGACATTAATATTTTGTGTGCAGTCCCGAACGCACGTGATGACAGCTTAGAGCTTTCAGTATCCCCTGATTCAAATCATTCCAGAGGCCTGAGCATGTTAATGGAACACCCTGTAGACATAATAAAACTTGGGGAGTTTAATCGAGTTGCCAACAGAGTGCTTAGTATTCTATCACAACAGGCAATAACTTGGACCTAATC
The DNA here is from genome assembly GCA_902151445.1 of Timema monikensis. Lineage (NCBI taxonomy): Eukaryota > Metazoa > Arthropoda > Insecta > Phasmatodea > Timematidae > Timema > Timema monikensis. Next base: position 77,273 of record CABFVZ010002869.1, on the reverse strand, counting down.
AGCCGTTAACAAGGTCCATTAAATTGAACATTAAATAGATTCTGCTTTCTCCTACCCCACCCCCTTCCCACTCCTCCCTCTACCACCTTCTACGTCCAGCCACCCTCCCCTGCCTCTTTGAAAAGTTTTACTGCAAGGGGCATTTCTAGAATTCCCGCAGTGTTACCCCCTAAAACCCACGGTAATAGTATAATCCCCTAATTTTAAGGGGGGGAAACACATAAATAGAAATCAAATGACGCCGTAAAACATAGTTTAAAAATAATTAGTGTTTTGTTTGATGGCGTAAGAGTCTAATGTCTCACCATAAACTCAAAAATTTGGGCAATCCTCGACACAACTTTTTAATAACTTTTAACTATATTTCTCTCGAAATATTGATACAAATGCCCGACCGGCTACAGGATTAGTTGGAGGTGGGTTGGAGTTTACGATAACTAACGAGGTGTAGTGAAGGGACAAAATTGAAGTACACGAAACATCGGGGGAGGGGGGGCTGACACAATGGGCACCATTTGATTTTATCTAATTTGGGAACCAAGACCCATTAAACCTAAACTACAGTTAAATTTAGTGTCGGCCACCAGTTACGGTGACCGCAAGAGAAATCCAATTTAACTCCCCACAGCTCGTTAGTTAACCTGAAAATGTATCCAAAATATAAAAAATGAAATGTAAAATTCACTGTGAATTACTTTGAAATTTTAATACAAATATGACCTAGGTTAGAAAGTTTCACAAAATAGTTTACATAAGGGAAATTTCGTAGGTACATAATATTGATCGAAAACAGGGGTGAAAAGATTTGTATGACAAAAAATTATTATTATTATTATTATTATTATTATTAAGTGTAAGTTAAGCTAAAGTTAAACAATGGTAAAACCCTCTTAAATAGAATTTCAGGGAATCCCCTAAACCAAATTAGGGGCGATTTATAAGTCAAAGGTCCCAAATAAATTTTCTAACTCCTGAATAGGCTTAAGCAAAATAAAACACAACAGAGAAGTATTTACTTACATAGACACATGGATATAAACCCTCCAGTAACACAAAAACAACTCCATAGACCACCAGCCAGGGCACGAACCCAGGATTTATACCGCACTACTCGCTGAGGTGGCCGAGCAGTCAATTAGTAAATTACATAGGTTGAGGGTCCAAGCTAGTCATTAGTCAAGCCAGTTATGGTCTAACATGAATCTTAACATTCCGGTGAAATGTACCATTATGAATGTATTACATAAATATAGGACAGGTCTATATTGCGTGGCTTAGCCCGGTTTGGCTGCTCGTGGGACTGTGTGAGGGTCCGGAATCAACTCCCACAGGATCATGGTAGTCACCAAACTCCGACATGTCCTTCTGGATAGATGTGTGGGAACCGGATAACAGAGTCTCATCCTCGTAGCCCGGATGAGAAGATCCCGCCTTCAAGACTCGATAACTCACAAATATAAAATATAAAAATTAATAACAAAAGAAAATAAATAAATTCCAAGCTACAAAACTGCAGTTGGAAAATAGCTTTTGCCCGTCGGAATCACATCTTGAAGGCAGTCTCAATCCTCCATCGCACATCCACGGCGAACATAAAATAAGCTTCCTGCCTTCACCACATATTAATTGGCGTTCGAATGACCATCAGCATTTTATTTTTTCCCAAATTCTCCACACATCCTGCCATCTTACCCCTTCCCTTTTCATGTTGCCAACCCTTACTTTCAGCTCCCTAGTTCAGCCACGCCAAGTGGGAGGCGCTAGTAGTCACCCTGAGCTGCTTCCAGGCACTAATTCCCCGTAGATAGATTTAATAATCGTAGTGGCCATCTAAAATTATTCGAGGGTTTATCCACTAACCAAGCTGAAAGCTGATAAAATAAATGTCATCACAAACTAACCAACTGTTGGTTGTAAAATGACAAGGTTGGTTACATAACCAGGTTGTCATCACCCCCCTTTCCTCCGGCAACAAAACGTATGGCTGAAAATTCACTATGACGTCAGAGCAACGGAGGGGAACTAGAGGCATCTAGCGGGCGAAACAAGTACTAATAAAAGGGGATGCCAATTAAGGCACGCCCTCAGGTCCGACTGATCGGAACATTGTTCAAGGGAACATGAGGTGAAAGCAGGAATAACCTTTGTAGTTCCTTCATAAGCTGAACATTATCAAACCCTGTGAACAAAGAGGGAGGGATTTTCAAAATTATAGACAAATTTCATAAATAGAATGTGAGTTATATCATGCTTTGGTCTTGGGCTTTGTTGATTATCTCTCCACGTCTTTCATTAATTACAGTACCCCTGGATTGTCCAGAGAAAATGGACAACATGGACAACTGGAGAACAGTAGTGTCTAGAGGAAATAGACAACATGGACAGTTGGAGAGGAGTGTCTAGAGGAAATGGACAACATGGACAGTTGGAGAGGAGTGTCTAGAGGAAATGGACAACATGGACAGTTGGAGAGGAGTGTCTATAGGAAATGGACAACATGGACAGTTGGAGAGGAGTGTCTAGAGGAAATGGACAACATGGACAGTTGGAGAGGAGTGTCTATAGGAAATAGACAACATGGACAGTTGGAGAAGAGTGTCTAGAGGAAATGGACAACATGGACAGTTGGAGAGGAGTGTCTATAGGAAATAGACAACATGGACAGTTGGAGAGGAGTGTCTAGAGGAAATGGACAATTTACGCTTTAACTTATTTTCCAATTTTGTGCTATACTATTATAAATAAAAAACTTTTAATAGAGACATATTTTTATATAACCAACAGTTTCCAAGCTATAAGCAAATATATATTTTAATGTAGGTATGTTATACTCTTTGGTGGACATAATATTACTTTTTTCCTCATATGTTTGTGTAACAGTGTATATTATTTTATGTATGCTCTTTAATGGAACGTGATGCTATTTTCTCCTTAATGTTTCTGCAACAATGTATGATAATCCGTTCCACATAGCTTACCAGTTTTAAGTAAAATATCTCCAGTTTTAACTAAAGAAGCGAGAAAATATGTGTGTTGCACGGTACCACTTATTTTCCACGTGACGTATTCCCGACAATCCTTGAATATTTATCATAGGCATCCTAGAGTATTATGACAAACCTGTAGAACATCTAAAACATTTAAAAAGTTAAATCAATACATTAATACTATGACCATGACAGATATTTAAGAGCACTGTTGCAGAATATTCAACTAAACCAGACTACCAGAGAGATGTTTTATTTATTTTTGTTTGTTTTTTTTACTATAAAAATTGCAAAAAAAAAACACTGGACCTAGCTCGTGTTCGCTTCAGACCCACCTTAATTAAGTGTGTGCCCTTAAGATGCTATCCCAGTTTAAATATCTGGACACGGCCTATGGCGTGTTATGTATTCATGAGACGGCTTGTAGAGGAATTAGACCGACATCTTCACGATAATCTCCCCAGACTAAGCTACACACGACTGGAGGGCCCCCCCTAACCCCAAGACTGTTATAACCGGGCCAAGAATAGCACCCCTACACCCCTCTTAAGCACGTACCATTTAAATTACACTCCACGGGGAAAGATATCACAAGAATATGTGAGCACAAACAAAACAATTATACTCTGAACTTCCTTATGAAAGAAACAACTCATTGGAGAGCAGAATTGTTACCCCCCTGGGTCCCGCGTGAGGGTAGGGGTCAATACACCCCATTTCAAGCCCCTCTCTAGTATTCCCAACCAACCATCAAGTTAAGGTGGGAGTGAAAGGGACATGAGATAAGACAAGTGTAGTTTTCAGATTCTATATCAAAACATTTTTTGGTCGAAATGAATCAAATATTGCTCCAGAACAAACATAGAATTTAGTTCTCTTCTCACGGTGACCTTAACAGCTTTTGAATATCTGTCATGAGCATAGCGCATTGGATGACAAAGATTTAAAGGAAGGAAATATGTTATCAATAAATTTCAGGACACCCTTATATTGACAGATATTCAACAACTGTTGATATCACCAAATGAATAAAATTAAACTCTTATGTTTCTACTGGAGAAATATTTTATTTATGTTGTCGAAAAAAAATTGTTTGTTATCAAAAACTGCAAGAACACTAACCCTTTCCAGGGTCTCTTTTCATTGTGCCTTAGTGTTACTGCCTTACTGTGACGTCACGACAAATCAAGATATTATTTACCATGTTAATGTATTTATCCTTTATTCAACGAGTTTTAAACATGCAGGTCAAACACTGAAACTAAACACATACATTCCTAAATAATTCTAAAACTAGTATTAGAATGTCAGAAAATTATGTTTCTGATTATGAAGTAGTTTTTTTTTTGTAAAGGTACCTATTATTTTTAATGATCTATTACTCTGAATATTTGGTTTACCCATGAAAATGTCCTGTAGGAATAGTCCTGCCAGGATATATATTAAAAATGTATGTGGAAACAAATGTCTACCTAGAAAGGAAAAATATTATTTTGAAATGCGAGTCAATGTTGCCCAGTAGCGAATAGTATAGGGAGTGTGTAAACTCGTCAGCGGAAGTGGGGACGTGCTATCAGCAGCTGAACAAGAGGATCTCACGGGATTAACTGGTAATTTTTTCCTTCTTATTCTATTTCATGCATTGACGTCTTAATGTGAGTGTATTGTTATGTACAGTACATTGCAAAATAACTTCAAATCCACTGAGTAGACAACGCCACTAATACTGGATACATTTGTGAAAATTCCCCCTCCTCCACTCTGCCCACTTAGCGTACAGTTACAAAGGGCAGTAAGACGAAGGGCTAAAAAAAAATCTGCCCCATAGAGCTGAAACACATGTCAGCACTGATTGTAACCAAACCCAGACATTCGCTTAGTAAGTGTGTGTGTATGTGTATGTGTATGTGTGTGTATGTGTATGTGTATGTGTATGTGTATGTGTATGTGTATGTGTATGTGTGTGTATGTGTATGTGTATGTGTATGTGTATATGTGTATATGTGTATATCTGTATATCTGTATATCTGTATGTGTATGTGTATGTGTATGTGTGTGTATGTGTATGTGTATGTGTATGTGTATGTGTATGTGTATATGTGTATATGTGTATATCTGTATATCTGTATATCTGTATATCTGTATGTGTATATGTGTGAATGTATGTGTGTGAATGTATGTGTGTGTATATGTGTGTATGTGTATATGTGTGAATGTATGTGTGTGTATATGTGTGTATTTGTATAGTTTTTTTAGCACCACGTCTTACTATCTGTTCAGGCTATACACATATGTACTAATCACGCTAATGAGTTGGTAAGTTTGAATTTAGAGGAAGCGTACCCGCATTTGCGTGGAGGGAGCTTAAATAAACATTTTGTAAAATCACCCTAAGTACACCTGACAGGAATTCAAGCCCTGACCTCTTTGTCAGTGGCAGTCTAGTCTAACACGCCTTGGACCATGTGGCCACCAAAGTGTGTGTGTGTGTATGTGTATGTGTATGTGTGGAGGAAGGGGTGTAAAAAGAGAACACAATGTATTAACACTGCTCGAGGTGACTGCATCTGATATCACCTCTGAGGGAACTGCACGTCCTGTTGCCAAATCTCTTTGCTCTCAGTTATGTCTGAAGGGGTAAGAAGGAGCTACTGGCAACCTCGACAAACCAGCGTTGCCAAACTTGGGGAAGTTTGACCAAACGAAAACAAAGAGTAGGCATGCGGTTACCTCCAGTGTAGTAGTCATCTTCACCCAACCATACGTCAAGCACACTATCCGTCTCCCCTAGGACTACAATGTAATCATGAGACCCACATTGGGGTCGAAGATGATCCTCCGCGATGAAGACCTATAGAAAACGTCAATTATTTGGAATATAGGCCCCCCCTCCCACTCTGTCTCCCTGAGTCTCCGCTGAGGGAAGTGATGTTTGTTTGAAAACCCCCATTCAGAGATTTACAGGATCGTTAAGGAACGTTTTTATTCGCCAGTAAAAACGTCTGAATAGTTCGTTTGAAAGGAAATACAGTGTCGTTAAGATGTCCTTACTTTCCTGGCAGAGGACTCGCACGAGGTATCGGGACCAGAGGGAGGAGGAAGCCTAGACAAGTCCCAGTCCTCCCGGCGACAGATCATGGTCCTCCCTGGTCCACTATCTCTCGAGACGCTCTCATCAGAGTAGACTGCACTATCAGGATTAGTTCAAACGGTTCATTTCAGGGAAATGAGTAGTTCCCTCCATCATGAACGATCTGTTCTTATCTTGTGGTTAATTCAGTCATATGAGTGACCAACATATGACAGTGTGACGTGTTATATCTCTATTACAGTGAGACGTGTTATATCTCTATTACAGTGTGACGTGTTATATCTCTATTACAGTGTGACGTGTTATATCTCTATTACAGTGAGACGTGTAATATCTCTATTACAGTGTGACGTGTTATATCTCTATTACAGTGAGACGTGTTATATCTCTATTACAGTGAGACGTGTTATATCTCTATTACAGTGAGACGTGTTATATATCTATTACAGTGTGACGTATTATATCTCTATTACAGTGAGACGTGATATATCTCTATTACAGTGAGACGTGTTATATCTCTATTACAGTGAGACGTGTTATATATCTATTACAGTGAGACGTGTTATATATCTATTACAGTGTGACGTATTATATCTCTATTACAGTGAGACGTGATATATCTCTATTACAGTGAGACGTGATATATCTATTACAGTGTGACGTATTATATCTCTATTACAGTGAGACGTGTTATATCTCTATTACAGTGAGACGTGTTATATCTCTATTACAGTGAGACGTGATATATCTCTATTACAGTGAGACGTGATATATCTATTACAGTGTGACGTATTATATCTCTATTACAGTGAGACGTGTTATATCTCTATTACAGTGAGACGTGTTATATATCTATTACAGTGAGACGTGTTATATCTCTATTACAGTGAGACGTGATATATCTCTATTACAGTGAGACGTGATATATCTATTACAGTGTGACGTATTATATCTCTATTACAGTGAGACGTGTTAAATCTCTATTACAGTGAGACGTGTTATAT
>CABFVZ010002869.1:28538-69783 GCA_902151445.1 Timema monikensis | reverse complement strand
CCCCCCCCCCCCACGAGGAGAGGCTGGGAGGGTGGATGACACCCCTAAACCACTCTCTTGGGCCCCGCCGAGTAGAACTGATGGGTACAGACCCCGAGGGGGGTACATCAAGTACCGGAGTCAGGGTTGCTGTTTGGGATTTCTCTCTTCTTCCGTGGGATTGTCCACGATAGGAACAAGATAAGTGTTACGATCACCCACTTCAGTGGCTGCATGGCCTAATGCGTCACTCTCGCTATAGACTGGACGGCCAATCACAGTGAGATCAGTGTTAAAACTCAGGTCTGGTATTGAGAGTGACTTTTCCTAAATTATTTCCACTCTCCCTCCATGAAAATGTGGGTACAAAACCTCTAAACTTAGCTTTTATCATCCATTGAACATTATCGTAATTAGTACATAAGGGTATGTATGACCCTAGTGGGTAGTAAGACGTGGTGCTAGAAAAAATCTCCCATACAACTGTAAATACTTTCTAATATAGTATATTGTAGTTTGTGGGAACATTTTCAAAAATCAGTAAATTACCCTCAAAAGTATATTTTTATGTAAAGAAATTGTCCAGACACACAATTTTAAACAAAATATTAGGGTAATTTTCAAAATGTATTTTACCAGTAGATTACCCCTAAGCCGATTCCCTCCCCTAACCACCATCGTAAACTAAACGTGCAATGTTATTTGTCACGTCAACACCCCCAGATATATTTCAAATAATATTTTTATAACCATTCTCAAAAATGTAATCTAAGTTTTCAAGAATTAGTCATTAGTAAACTAAATTTAAACGAATTTTTACTGGAAAAACAAGTCTACAGTGGGTTTTTTATTCGAGTTTTTTTGATATGTTGAATGCTCCCCAGGTACCAGTTTCAAACAAAATCGTTAAAGTCAATCTCAAAAATTTTCAAATTTTCAAAAATCATTGTCCAGTAAGCTAGCTTAAATTTTAGGGTTAGAATCAAACTTATAAAAATACCAGAGGTATGAAAAAATCCATCAAAACGTTTTGGCTGTAGTCCCAGGGACGGACAGACAGACAGACAGAATTGTAGAACAGCTGTTTTGTGTTTGAGCCGCAATATAACTTCAAGATCCATCGTAAAACCTCGATGCAGGAAAGGCTCGAGATTGTAATACTCTCTCTATATGAAAAAACAAAATAATATTGGATATTTATTTATTTTAATTCTAGATGGTATTTCATGAAAATATTCTAAAAAAACTGCCGTTACGTTTTTAATTAGGTTGTTTTAGTGTCTCAGAGATATTCGAATAATACAGGAACACTTAAAATAACCTCTTCAGACTCCTTACGGATCTAAAAACACTCGTTAATTAACGACCTTGACATTTTATTACCCAGGATATGACATCAAAGAATGGGCTCACCTTTTTATTGGGGATTCAGAGCCAACTTCAGGGAAGCAAACAGGGTCCAGGCCAGGCGCAATTTAGACTTAACGCGAAGTTTGTTTCAACTCTTAAATAATCAGTGTTAGACGTTTCAACTTTATACCCCCTAGGGAAGTTTGAGGAAACCTCTGAATGGACAAACAGACACCATGCGGCTTTTATTACTGTATATAGATGACATCGTGCTAACTACCAGGTCATGGATCCTTCAAGGCGAGGAGAGAAGGATCTGACGGTGATACAAGGACTTAAGGAGTCGAGTCAGTTGCTAGTGTGTAGAAATAGTTTGGGCCAAGGGTTAACCCCAGAGGTAACTCCTCCTTGAGACATTGAGTTGGTTGCTAAGGATCCTTCACTAGAAGGATCTGACGGTGATACAAGGACTCAAGGAGTCGAGTCAGTTGCTTAGTGTGTAGAAATAGTTTGGGCCAAGGGTTAACCCCAGAGGTAACTCCTCCTTGAGACATTGAGTTGGTTGCTAAGGATCCTTCACTAAAGGAATGTGAAGGCGATACACGTAATTGAAAAGTCAATATCAAGCGTTCGAACTGTGTTTGGGAGGGCTGGCTGATTGTTAGTGCACGGAGATTGAAACTCCTTCCTCATCCCAGCAGATAGAGCTTTAAGTGGTTAGCACTCTAATACGTGTTGGTCATATGGTTAACGACGTCAGTCTCGCAAAGTATGTCAACATTTTAAAAAAATACACCTGAGGTACTAGACCGATTGTTTAGAATTATAAATTCAAATCACTTAGATGAGATTTTGTTATTTTTTTTTAGATTTTTTATCACCACGCCGTACTATCCATTTTGATTAGGCTATACTCGTACTAATTACGCTTATAGTGGTTTTAGTGATTAGGACGACTGTATTTAGAGGAAGTGTACCCACATTTGCGTTGAGCGAGAGTAGAAACCAGTTTTGGAAAAACCACCCTCAATACACCCGATCGAGATTCGAACCTTGAGCTTTCCACCATCAGCAGTCTAGCTTACTGCGAGAGTGGCACCTTAGACCATGAGTTATTAAATGAGAAACTTTTTGCGTAACCATCATATTTGAATGGAGAGCCCTATTAAAAAACCATTAACTGTGCATGCGTTGTTTGTCCTGGGTTAATGGAATGTTCTACAAAATAGTATTAAAGTTGGTCCATGCAGTTGACAGCTATCGATTGGCAAAGATTCAAACAGACAAACCATGCCAAAAGTGCAAGTTAAAACAGGACCTCACTTTGCTCGGTAAATCAAAATATAAGTTTTTATAAGTTAAACTATATTTAAGAAACCCCTTTCCCCCTCGTACGGACAAATGGCGCTGCCAGTGGCCAAACTTTGAAACCGCACTAACCCCCCTTACCCCCTACATATTTATTTTCTACTTCTTATTTTTCATTTTATCCTCCTGTCAATAAAGACTTGAATAAATGAATTCACGTGGAGCAAACAAATGTTTCTTGGCTCGAGATGAAACTCTCTCTGTTTCTCTTCCATTCTCTCTTTCTCTCATTCGTGATACACTTGTTCCCAAGGTCACGCTCGATAGTTCCAATATAGAACTGATGTCTCGGAACTTATCTTCCTTACACTTGTTCCCAAGGTCACACATATGTACTAATTAACCTAATGTGTTAGGGAAATCAGAAAGTGGGAACGAAGGTATGTGGAAGGTTTTGAAAGATGGTTGTGGAGAAGGTGAAATGGATGGACCGGGTGAGGAATGAGGAAATGTTGAGGAGGATAGAATAAGAGGAGCTTGATGAGGCTGATACCGGAGAGGTTGGGCTACACACTTTGTAGGGAGTGTTTAATGAAGAGGAAGATGAGGGGGAAAGAGGAAGAAGAAGGTTTGGAATGTTAACAGATATCAAGGAAGGAAGAAGCTACAAAAGGATGTAAGAAGACGCTCAGGACCGAGGAAAATGGAAGATGTCCATTTGAAAACTGGACAGATTCACAGAAGAAGAAGTTAGGAATGAGGAAAATCTGAAATTACAAAAACTGTGCTAACCAAGATTTGAGCCCCGTTCTCACCGCCATCGAAAGCCCGGTCTATGAGAGTGACGCCTTAGACCATTCGACCACCGAAACGTGTATCACTAATACAGTAATGAAAGAAGACGCGGTCTTGTGTAAGACATTTTGGTCGCTGGCCAAGTTCAGCTCATCATGTTTTGACCATCTCTCGATTTTTCTTCCCTCGAAAGTAAAGAGTTCAATCTACGAAAAAAAATATCCGCATCATCTGCAGAAGCGAATTACCAACGCCCTCGTGACTGTAGAACCAGATATTCTTCTTTGTATATAAAGGGATGTGGTATACTGTTTATAAACATTTCTGAAAGTGGTCGGTTGGAATGTAGAACGCACTCCATTATCAAGATTCCGGATTTTACAGACAACCTGTAGAGTGTAAGATATTATAAACATCACTTCTATCAAATAAAGAACGCAAGGTTGTCATTAAACTGTCTGCAGTCTCCATATTAAATACATTTGCCTACCTGTGACTTAAGGTAAAGTCAAGGTAGTATTCCCCATGTTAATCAGTTTATCTTTTATTCAGCGAGTTATAATGAGCATTGAAACAAACTATTTAAATAATTAAATGATTCTAAAAATAGTCTTACATTATTGTTTTCTTACAATTTTTTTTAATCTTGAAGTAATTTTTAAAGCATTTTTTTTTCATAAATCGTCTAAGACCCAGCATATTAAATTTATTCATTAAAATGTCCAGTATAAATATTTCTATCGAGATTTAGATTAAAACATTCAGTGAAAGATTATGTTTATATAGAATAGAAAACAAGGAATAATAGTATTTCTAAATTTAACTCAATGCTGTCCAGACGTAAATTGTGTTTATACTCGTCAGTGGAAAAGGGGAAGTGTTATCAGAAGATAAACAATAAGACCTTTCAGAGTGAACTGCGCAGTTTCTTATCTCTCTTTTCATTTCATTCATCGGCGTCAATGTGTGAAAGTGAGTGTAATATTTAAAGCACGTCAAGTTAAGATGTAACAAGTTTCTCAAACCAGTTTCGAAATAGTCAACGTCGTTAAACTTGTTTGGTCCCCTAGGCCAGTCCAGGATGTTCACCAGTCTCTGGTTACTGAATATTTACATCTCAAGCAAGTAAAAGTGTGACATGTTTACCCCTCGACCGCCTAGACAGAAGTCGGTCCCAGCTGTGACAACAGTGTTGTTATATGACCTAGAGAGTGAGGTCAGGGTTCGATACAGACCATGTACAGTACTGTACATTCAGGGGAGTGTCCCCAACCTTCTCCCAGGCACATGCTATCCAAAATGCTTTCTCTTTTTTAATAACCTCAAGAGAAAATTAATAACGAAACACATCGTCAAGATATTTTAGAAATGTGATTTTTTTAAACTAAACATGACAAAGTCAGCTTCAATCAGTGGTAGCTGAACTGGCTTACAAGGGAGGGGGTTAGTGCCCCCCTAGAAAAATATGTTGAATTTTATAGATTAATTTCACTCCGCTCTGATTTTTTTCAAATATTAAGCTGAAATATGGCCTTGTATCAAACTGCAAATAGCTTCTAGAGGCATCAAATTTTTAAAATATTTATGTGCTAGGACCTCTTAAAATATCTTTGAGAGAAGTATAATTTAAAAACAAAATCAAGACAAGGAACACTCAGAGTAACATCTAGGGGGTTCCCAATTTTCAAACATTTGTTGACTTCACTGTACCTCTTGGGTTTGGGAGGCCAAACTTCTTTAAGATACATTTTTTGTTCTAACTGCTCCCCTTATACACAAGTAAAGTTCCACTGCCAATGACTTCAACTAATCATTTTTTCACACAGATAAGAAATAAATAAATAGGATAAAGCTGTACTTTTTCTTGCATTTAATAAAGTTTAAAATCTGAGAAGATAACTAATATGTCATCACACAGCTTGAAACCATATTAATTATTATAAGTTGTTCTGTCTTACGACAGGTCCATTCCTTTTGTCAGTGAACTTAGACCGCCAATACGCCCTGTCCTCTGCCTCCTTCTTCAACTCCCAGAATTGTCTTCTTTCTTTCAAGTCATCCAATATTTGAATCCTCCTCCTTCCTAATCTCCTCTTTCCCTCAACCTTTCCTTCTATGAATTCTTGTAAAAAACAGTTAATCCTAAGCATGTGTCCGATCCAGTTTTCTTTACATATTAAAATATATTAAAACCAGATTTGTCAATGTCACTTTAAAGTAAACATATATCTTCGTGAGATGTGAAATAAAACATGTAAATTAATATTATAAGTCTGAAATGATCAATTTCTAAAGCGATTCCACGACAATAATATACTAATTAGAACAACCATTCCTGATCATTTTGCTCGGGATGCAACTCTTCCTGATCATTAGGTTTGGGATGCAACACTTTCCTGATCATTAGGCTTGGGATGCAACACTTCCTGATCATTAGGCTTGGGATGCAACACTTCCTGATCATTAGGCTTGGGATGCAACTCTTCCTGACCAGTTGTCTTGGGATGCAACCCATTCAGCGCCTTCCTCCCTGACATACAAAGAAACTGTGGAATTGAACCGACAATATTTGTAGCAAGTTCTAGAAAGAGATTTAGCAAAGACTCGTGAATAATAATATCCAGCACTGGACGCCTGTAACACTAGACACGGTCGATGACTGGGCTGTAATACAATCACGACAGACGCCAGGCATCCGTTCCACAATCACCTTATGAGAAAAGTTATCGTGCGATCAATTCGAATGGGTTCTTGGTTTTCTATAGAATGAACATAAAAGCTACATTTTATTGGGGGAGTTTCTTTACAGACAATTTGCACAGCTGGGATTCTAAAGGGTTGAACATTTTAAAATAGTGAATAGGGGTTCCCTGCACTTGATATCTCCAGTCAGGATTACAACCAGAGACACTCAGAGATAGACCAGTCTGTTATCACCTCCTGATTGTATTGGAGTGTGGTACCCTGTCAGGATTACAACCAGAGACACTCAGAGATTAGACCAGTCTGTTATCACCTCCTGATTGTAGTGGAGTGTGGTACCCAGTCAGGATTACAACCAGAGACACTCAGAGATAGACCAGTCTATTATCACCTCCTGATTGTATTGGAGTGTGGTACCCTGCCAGGATTATAACCAGAGACACTCAGAGATAGACCAGTCTGTTATCACCTGCTGATTGTAGGGGAGTGTGGTACCCTGTCAGGATTACAACCAGAGACACTCAGAGATAGACCAGTCTGTTATCACCTCCTGATTGTAGTGGAGTGTGGTACCCAGTCAGGATTACAACCAGAGACACTCAGAGATAGACCAGTCTGTTATCACCTCCTGATTGTAGTGGAGTGTGGTACCCTGTCAGGATTATAACCAGAGACACTCAGAGATAGACCAGTCTGTTATCACCTCCTGATTGTAGTGGAGTGTGGTACCCTGCACTTGACGTCTTCAGTCAGACACACTATATGAGGACAACCACCCAACTTGAGATATTTTTTATTTCTTGCACAGTTCAGGAGAGAGCAGTCTAATTTCCAATCCTTGCACCAAAACTAGCTCCTGGTTCAGAAATGCACTTCAAAGCAGCCAAGTAAAGACCAATAAAAGCGGATCGTAAAACGAACAACCTCGGAATTATTTTCAAGATAGACGTAATCTTTCCCCTTACCCCCTTTTCCGTACATTTTATTGACCAGTGGCGTGAGAGGGAAACCTTCCTAGTGGCACAATATAGATATTATCGTGTCTTCTTAGAATGGTGCTCCTCCGCCAGGCAGGTTACAGCCAAGTACACTCCCTGAACAAACTGTGTAAGCATTGCTGAGTGCAATATTAGATTACCTGACTATTCCTGAGTAACATCCAGTGAACATTTATAAGTTAGAAACGTTATACTTGAATTCACAATTCGGTTATTGTTTGTAAATTTGGTAAATGTCACCTGGACCCGGGAATCAAACCCAGGACTTTAGGATTAGTATGCTAATGTACTCTACCACTAATAATATATACATAAAGGATTCGTCACGTGTCAAGGCTTATTGTTTATAGTTTTAAGGCGGAGTCTGTGATGGACGTGTGGGAATCAACGGATACAATGAGTGGTCATTGACATCACAAACACTGGAGACTAGGGTGCCTTTATGTGCCGACAAGGACTGTGGTATCAATGATATAATAGTGTGCCATTATGTGCCGCCAAGGACTGTGGTATCAATGATATAATAGTGTGCCTTTATGTGCCGCCAAGGACTGTGGTATCAATGATATAATAGTGTGCCTTTATGTGCCGCCAAGGACTGTGGTATCAATGATATGATAGCCTGTGTTTGATGACCATAAACAATAACTGAAAACAGGAGACTGCAGAGAGGTCACTGTAAGAAGACACAGGAACATAAAGGTCAACAGATGCTGCTCTCGACCCTAGCTCAAGGTCACTGTTAGAAGTCACAGGAACATAAAGGTCAACAGATGCTGCTCTCGACCCTAGCTCAAGGTCACTGTTAGAAGTCACAGGAACATAAAGGTAAACAGATGCTGCTCTCGACCCTAGCTCAAGGTCACTGTTAGAAGACACAGGAACGTAAGGGCTGATATTGTATAAACGTTCAATTGCAATCGAGTATTTTAGTTTATCGAAAGCCGATAAAGCTTACAAAACAAACGACAACATTTTATTAAAAGATTCCCACCGTCAATATTTTTCTCGTGTCTCCAGGCACCACGTGACAGAACTAGGGATATCTCTAGTGACATCTCGCTGAGCCTGGAACAAATAAACATCAAAGATCCCGGAATCTTTCAAAAGGAATTCCTTTAAACAACGTAGGGACGGAGAAGAATTTCAAGATGAAAAAAGAATGTTTAGTAGGTGGACATATTTATTTAATCTGATAGCATATAGGGCATATTTGTAGTAGCACACACAAACACACACAGGTGCGCGCTTCTTTTTATCCAAATACGTATAATGTACAGACAGGCGTACCTTTTCTATCTTCTCAAATATAGAAAGTATTGTAAGCATGATATTTCTCACTCTCAAGATTTTGATAAATCTAGAGGCTCTAGGTACCCCCGAAACCTAGAGGCTCTAGGTACCCCCGAAACCCACAATATTAAGTCTTACAATTATGTTGGTAGCCATGTATGTCTGTCTGTCTGTTTGTTTGTCTGTCCTGGAAGCCTCAGCCAAAACGGTTTTTTGGGTTTTGTTCAGATTTTATATTTAAGGTGATTGGCCCTTTTCATTTGTCGTGGAAATGCAGAGACATGGGGACAAACGGTTATCTTCAAGAGTTTTTATTGTTTTGCAATTTTCTCTTCGGGAACGGTTTATTCAAGAATAGAAGCATGTTGATTAAGTCACACTTTTTAATATATACATCTCCTTCATGATTTTAACAGTGATCAAATATCGATAAAATTGACATTTTTTAATAGAAAACTGCCGGATTAGTAACAAAAAAAAAGTAAATGCAACAATTAAGAAACATAGATACATTATCTTAGAAGGGGTGTTTAAAATATTAACACAAAAGTTTCACTCTTTCTCGAGAAAACAGATATTTCCAAATATGTGATTTTTCCGCAAGACCTGTCCAATAGCTAGCGCCATCTACGGTTTCCGTGATCCATCTGTTCTTGTGGGCGCGGAAGGATACTTTGGTAGATTATGAAGACACTCCACGCCTTTCACCCTCCCGACCACCATCCCACAAAATAGGTTTTAGACTTGCACTCGACAGGGCAAAGAGCCTTAAGAGGCTTTATGGTCCTAACTCGATTTTGTCCTGTTTAGAATCTAGCATTAAGATTAAGGGTAATTTACTTAAGAATGATTTTTTTAACATTTTAATTTTTTATAAATGAGCTCTAAAGTTATTGTTTAAAATTGATAAATGGGAAGTGATTGGCCTAAAATATAACAAGGGCTAAAGGAAACTAAATATGTTTTTACTCTAACTCTATTATCAACTGAAGAAAAGAAAGTGTATTATCTATTTATTATTGTGTGGACAAGACTAAACAAATTTTGATAAATATTAATTATTATTAGGTTAACGGCCTCAAATAACTTGACCAGCTGTTTCATCTAGGGTGCTTCAATTCTATCTGACCAAACATATATTATTTTTGGCAATACCGTTAATATTGAGTGTCTTTGCCCTTCACTGACAATAAACAAAATATCTGTGTGCCCAGTTTCCAAACTGATTTATTTCAAAGTATTCCCCACAAAGTATCCAAGGCTCGTATGTATATAAAGTCAAGTAAAACTGTTTGATGGACGAGAGCCCCCATATATGAAACTTGAATCCGACAGACTGAATGATGACAAATTGGATTCAATCTCTCCCAATCTACCCCTGAACAGGTTTGTTACCAGCAGCACTGGCATGTCAAGAGGGTAGTCGTCAAACTTCCAAGGATAAGGTGAGGGGGGGGGGGGGGGGGNGGGGGGGGGGGGGCTGATCAGCTTTACCTCTTGTTACATGACGTGTGGAACTAGGCTCAGATCTCAAGCGTTGTACGACACATCGTGTCGGTGGGACACACGGATTAGACATCAATAGCTTCTGGTATTGTTTTGCCACTGGTGGATAAACAGTTGAAGCTCAAATTCCAGTTAGGTGTACTAAATTAGTTTATCATAAATAGTTTGTCCATTTCAATCTCCGAAAATGTAGACACATTTACTTAAAATTTTAACTTTCGCATCCCTATTTCATTGATATATATTAGGTTATTAAAGAGCGCTTTCTTACTCAAATTATTATATATATAAGCACACGACTCATAAATTAACTTAAATCTAGAAAAGTCACAACATCCAGACCCCCAAACGTTAATTTGTCACTTTGAACGAGGAAACCTACAAATAGTTCACCAATGACCAATTTTTCGGCCATAGCGAGGTTCAAGCGAATGTTCTGACCAATTAAAAAATTTAGATTCCAAGTTTAAATTGTTTTTTTAAAACTATGTGATAACTTACATAAAAACCTATAAAACTATCCCACATTATGTTAAAATATTTATTTTGTGACCAAAGAAAACACGACTTGGTTTGATATAGGAAGGCTGGATGCGGGTTAATAAACTGTTTTTAACTTGTCAGAAACCTGCTGATAACTTATCACTTACATTTTGTTTAAAACAATATTTTTAAAAAAATAGCAAGTATTTTGTTAAATAATGCGAGATTTCTAAACGTCTACAACGCGACTCGTTGCTAAACCATACAGCACCCTTAACAGACATTCCTAAATACAACTGAAGCTAGGTTTCACTGCTGATGGTTTAGTGAAAAAAATTATATTTTTATTATTAGTACATTTTAATCTTGAGGGAATTTCAACTAAATAAGCGATTATTACGTCACTATTCAGTCCATCTATAACTATCAGTTTGTACTTTCTACCGACATGAGCATAAAATGCTTCTAAATTGTTAGACAATAGTTGGGAGTATATTGATTATATATTTAAGTTTGTAAAATGATCTTTCCAGCTACTTGTGTGGATATATTATTAAAATAGTAACAGTTACTATTCAGTAAACACGTTCTTTCACGCTTGTATTCAAAGATTGTTTATAAAAAACACCAAAAATCAACAAACGGGATGGTTTTAAACTTATTAACATCGTATATCTTCACAAATTACGTAATCTGGGCACTTTCAAAAATGTACTCACTTGATCTTTATAGCTTACAATTTAGGTATACTAAAAACAATAAAATATAATTGGAGTTTTATGATGATCATTAACTGTTTTCAGCTTGTAGCCGGGTCACTTTAGAAAAATGGATTTATCCTTATCTATCCTTTCATTTTTCCTCCTTGAATTGCTTCCATTGTTCTCCTCTCAAGTGCACACTTTTAGTTATCAGCTCCTCTCATCTCTATTTTGTTCTCCCTTGCAGTACTTTCCCTACATACTTCATCTCCGTCATTATTTTAGGTGCTCGCTCATTTTCTATCCTCATTACATGTCCATACCCTCTCAGTCGTGCTTCCTCTACTATCTCGTGTACTCCAACATCCTCATTACATGCCCATACCATCTCAGTCTTGCTTCCTCTACTATCTCATGTACTCCTGTTTCTTCTGGTAACAGATAATTTACTCTCCTTGTGACAAATAACTTACTCTCCTTGTGACAGATAACTTACTCTCCTTGTGACAGATAACTTGCTCTCCTTGTGACAGATAACAAGCTCTCCTTGTGATAGATAACTTACTCTCCTTGTGACAGATAACTTACTCTCCTTGTGACAGATAACAAGCTCTCCTTGTGACAGATAACAAGCTCTCCTTGTGACAGATAACATGTTCTCCACAGCAGGTATCTCACACAATAGAACAACTCTCCCTGCTATCCTCTTCTCATTACATCCTTTATACTTCCTCCCTTCTCTTAAATCACTCTTCCAAGATATCTTACGTCCCGTAGAGAATTGAATAGACATCTTTATAAAGTATTTGCGTCAGTCCGAATAAAACCGACCCACCCAGATACCTACCGGCGACCCATTCCACCCCTGTTCTTGTCCTTCCATGAGTCGAGTTCTGTGTCACACTTTGCGGCCAGGAAGAAGGACAAAGTTTCGAAAAGAAAGGGAATAAAGAAAGATGGTCGTGAAACTACAACAAACAAGAGGGTCAAGGTCATTCTTTCTTTCCGTCCTGTTGCCCAGCCTGTGCGGGAAATTCAGTTACCCATCTAGTCGTTTATTTTTTGTAAGTGTTATTTTTTTTTTTTTTTACAAAACGTCGACGATAAAAGTGCGTTTGCTGCCGGAAGTTAGTCACAGCCGGATGTCGGAGGCTTGTAAATATTAATCTCGGAATATAACCGAATAACCGAAGCTTTCTAGAATCTATGCTTTTTTTTCAATGTTTTTTTATCATTCTTCAAAATATTCTTTTTTATTTTTTTTATATTTTCAATGTTTGGTTTCTGGAAGACTTTTTATCGCTCTGTTTTGCTTATTCGTATTTTTGTTAGTAGAAAGATGGACCATGTTGAGGACGTATGAAGGATAGAAGAGGAAAAGTGGGATAGTCCCATTTTAGCTAAAACTGAGTTAGAGCTAGAGTTAGAGTTAGACAATCACGAGACCTTTATAATGAACTTGATTATGGTTAAAAGAGGTCTCTGTCATGATTAAGATATTTATTTTAAATAAGTATTTTCTGGGGTCCTTGTGGCGTTTTAAATATAAAACATGTCCCTGAAATTGTGTGTGAGGTAACAGTTTACTAGTACAGTCCTGTCAAGTGGAGCTAGCCCTGGTAACAACCCACTAGTAGCCCTTGGAGGGAACAGTTTACTAGTACAGTCCCAACAACTGGAGTTAACCCACTCCAGTAGTCACATGCACTAACGCGCTACTCTCGTGGTAGACTAGATTGCCGATGTCGGTGGATCAAGGTTCGAATCTCGGTCGGGTGTACTTATGTTTTTCAAAATAGCTTTCCACTTTTTTTCCACCCAAATTCGTGTACACTTGTTACAAATATAACCTTCCTAACCTTAAAACCATTATTGTAACTAGTAGATAAGCGTATAGATCGAACGGGTAGTAAGAGAACTCGCTTGTGTACTAGTTACGTTAATGTGCTGGGGATGAGAAAGGTTGAATATCTAGAAATGTATCCACATTTTAGGTAAGGAAATTATAAAAAACCATTTGATAAAAATCCCATTAGCGACAGTCCAGTCTATTTCGAGAGCGACGCCTTAGATTCTGGTGTTAGAAACTTCTGGAAAAATTAAAGGAAATAAGTCCCGTAAATGTTCCAACATTGTTTCTTTTACTGTTAGATATTTCGTATTTATTTGTTCCATTTAAATACAAGTGTAGAAATTTTGCAGATACTATCAAAGAAAATGTTCCATTTCCCCTGAACAAGCGAGGGCAACAACCCCTACAGCAGACCGGACGTGACGTAGGCAGGGAGAGAACGAACTAAGTAAACGTACCAACCGGATCATAATTTAATCATATCGTAGCTAATAGGATTCCCCAAGGTTCCCGAATAATAGAAAAGGGTTTTGGGAAAGGGCGGGAGGGAATGAGAGGCTCCGACAGGAAAAGGGAGAGAAAGTTTTGGGCTATAAAGTAATCCTCGGTGGAACACCTCCCTCCCCCTCCCTCTCATCACCTAGGAACTCCTCAGCCACTTGTTGCTCGGGGTGCTCTATACAGGAAGTCCGCGGCGCAAACACTTCCTGTGAGAAGGAGATGGTATGCAACCAGCCAGACTGCCGCTTGATGAGCTGTGGTTGGGTGTGAACATAGTGGGGTGGAGGTAGTGCCTAACGGGAAGAGCAGAGGGCTTTAACGGCGCCGGGACGACGAACTTTTGATGTATATAACACGAAGGAGGGAATGGCGGGTGGCCTCCTTCATTGTGGATTCACTCGCTCGCCAAAAATCAAGAGCAGGACAGGAACAGGAGCACGTGACGAGCTATAAGCCAATCACACAGATTCCGCCTCGACTGCGTGAGTTGTTCTGTTAAAAGTTCAACTCCTTCGTTCGCTCTGCCTGAGATCTTCGGAACGAGAGATCCAATCAAATCTCATAACGGGCCATCTCAAATTAATGCGCGTGCGCTGTAGAACTAGAAGCAAGCTGACAGTTTCGTTATAAATGCAAAGCGTGTCTATTGAATTATTTCAAGACGCAGCGTTATAATTTGAAAAGATCCACCGTGACAATGATCTAAAATATAAGTTTATCCTCTAGAAATTAAAATAGGTTTATAGTCAGGCGCTTTAAGTTTGCTTTGCAATGCATCATGGGTCAACACACAGCTTGTGAATATCTGCGCCAAAAAAGCAGAAACTACTATCTATCTGCATCAAGCTTTACCATAGTCTTGGTTCGAGATGTATCACGTGTCTTAGTAAGGAGCACAAAAACTCAACGTTATTTTAACCCTGCGTACGTATTTTATATTAAATTAGGAACACGGTGTGAAGAAAAGGTATTTGATATAAATGTTACTCTGGAGCCTAGGATTCACTTGGAAACATTGTTTCTTGAGCGTTCTGAAATATTTTCTGCTGCTCACAAACATAGGGAAACAGTTTGCCAACAGTCAAACAAATATCATATGATGAAACATTGTTCCTCTTCCAGAGTTCAGTTGAGTACAAGAAGTCAGCCGAGGATTCTTCTGCCATGGCTTGTGCCTTTACGTCCAAGAAGACAGAGAAGAAGAACTCTGTGTTGGGTTGGTACAGGGCTTCAAAATGGTTGGTACTATTGTGCAAGTAAGCCTCTGACAGAACTGAAGTTCTAAGAGGGCAGTGGTCTTGGAAACTTCACTCGTAAGTCTCCTACAGATTTTGAAGTTCTTTCACAAAATGGTTTGTCCCAGGTTAGTGGAACATTATTTGTTTGCTGTCGACAATGTTGGCAAACACGTCTAAACATGCAAAAAACGTGTCTTGTAACCCATTTTGAATGGATCACAAGAAACAGTTTCCTCTTTGGAAAAACACAAAGAAAAAACTAAAAAATATTTGCAAATTGTTTCCAAAAACACTAAAACACATTTCTGTACCCACTGTAGCCTTTGTCAAATACAACATACAATCATTCAAACATTCACATCAGTCATTGTATGTGCTATCACCACTGTAGTCTCTGTCAAATACAACATACAATCATTCAAACGTTCAATAATATTTCTTATTTGAGCTCGAGTAGGAGCAATAAATATTATACAAGACGACATTAATAAACAATAACAGAGTTATAGTTGCGTTTTGTAAAAAAATGGAATGGAAACTAGATTATCCCACGTCTAAAACGTTTGACAAAATGAGAATATCAGATTATTATAGAAGAGAATGCCATAGTTGTTGGGAAGACCAGAGAAAGTAACAGAGATGTTTCTGTGGATAAAGAGATATGTGACTAGCAGGGATACGATGGGATAGTGTTTGATAAACAGAGAAACGTGGTCCGGACATGGCAGACAATGGAACGCGGGAGATTAGAGCGAGCTACGTGGGGGATTGTTGATTACCAACGTGGCAACAACTTCTCACAGGGAAATTAATTCTAAACTTTCTATTGGATACATTTGGTCCCCCGTGCCTCTCTTTGTCCAGGAATAAGGGACTGGAGTTAGGATGACGTCACCGTTATGGTTTAAATACAAGATCAGGTGTGGCCTTGACTTCATGTTTTATACAGGAGTGAACTTTGAGGAGTTCTTTAATCGATAGAGTGCATTTAAAGGGAAACTTTTATTTTTCCCCAGTCCCTGACTTTTAAATATGTGAAATGAGCCTGTGATAATATTTATTGATTGAGGGGAGCGAGGTCTTGTTTTAACTCAACCATTTTTCATTCCATCTGTCAATCTGTTGGTTCCTCAAAAATTACCAACGTTTTTAAATCCTTGAATCCCGTGGGAAGGGGATGTATTATATTATTGATGTATATCTGGTCCACAGCAAACTTTATGTTAGTGTCACATTCAGCCACCAAGCGCTGTAGTCGATACGTGAGTGTGAAAAGAGAACTGTAATCAATGTTTTTGAAATATTGTATCTCATTTGATGCTTCTGACGTCCTCCGGATGGATTCTAATAAAGAGAAAGCTTGGGGTAGGCAATAAATTGTTAACATAGCTTAAAAAACAACAACTCCATACTTAATCCGTCCTCACCAACTTCCTCCACACTTCTCTATCCTTGCATACTCCCTTTACATCACCAACATCCTTACACAGAGTCATACATGCTCTTTTATTCTTAACACTCTTCATGTTTCTCTATTTCACACATTCATCCACAACATTTATCCACGTCTTACATGGCCTCCTCCTTCCTTTTGATCCACACTCATCCTCTCAACATGTCCAAACCAACGTAAGACTCATCTTTCACATTTCCCTATTGGATTCCCTTTCAAACCACACCCCGTTAGCACCCATTCATTACTGTCTATGTTCATATGAGTTTTACCTAGAAAGCCACCATTGAAATAATATTCAAAGTATGACAATTTTCTGTACATGACTAAAGGCCAGATTTTCCATGCTACTTTTCTAGCTACTGGGCGGCCAAATATTCCGTGATATGGAAGAATATTATCTAGCAATGCCAATTAAGTGATAATAAACAGCAGATAATTAAATCCGCATATTATGCCGGTATTATAACCGATATATTTTCCAGGTCATGGTTACATAATTATAATGGTTTGACACGTTAACATCAATTGTTGATTTCTGTTCACAGTGTTTGTAGTTTACAAACTGGTTAGGTTTTCTGCCGTAAAAAGCCTTTTTGGTCAGGTTGTGTTTATTAGCATATTTTGTGAATTGTTATTATTGAAATAATTCGCCCCTGACCAAGGACTAGATTGTGTGTGATTAAACCTAGCACAGAGATAATTACGACACTAATGAATTAATGAAAAGATTTCAGTTATTAAATCCAACCTGTGTGAACGTAGTTATTTCAGCCTATTGTCATATTTGATGGAAATTAGAGCCCATGCGTGATTCGATAAAAAAAAAAATAAGGGGAGGGTGATTTGTTTATTCCAATCACATCATGAAAACCAATATGTGTTTATATAGACCAGTGGCGTGTCATGAAGTATTGCCAGGGTAAGCTGCAATGGTTTAAACTGTACCTGTGAATTGTTCTCATCACTCAGTAGAACAATCATTGATCAGGTATCAATGAACATACATTCCCGTGGGAGGTAATTAGGGCAGATCATATGTATGATTGGTCAAATAGGGCCCAAGGGGTCGAGAACATATCACAGGTACAGATTTAACAATGTCTGCTTCCCTTGCAATACTCCAAGGCACGCCACTGATCGAGACCGTGGTAGTTTGAAGTTATGTCTATGTATCGATCTATTAGGTTATATTATTTGATTTGAATAACAGTTTCATTGCTAGGAATAAGAAGAATTGTTAAACTACTACAGCCAGGAACCAATCACAGAAGAGTATAAGTTAACTGGAGGAGTTTTTGGCTAGCAAAGATGGCCGTGGTATAACTACGCCAGTTATTGCTCCCTTGTGAACCCCGCTCTAAATGGTCACATATTTCTTCCCCCTCCCCCTGGTTGCTAATGAGTTGGTCTTGCCAACACCTTGAGGTGGTTTATAGGCTGCAGTGGGAGGGGGAGGAGATCTATCAATAGTAATTTCTGCTCCACCACGTGACATCAAAGCTTGGATTTGTTGGCTCGAGATATCAACAGTTGGCTGCAACAGCGTCATATGTCACATTCCTAATATGTTCCTCACTCATCTTAACAAACGTGCTGTAAAACAATAACACAACCTCTTGTACAACCAATTATTGTATAACTTGTGACAAACACTAATGGTCCATAATATTTAATATATTTCAGAGTATAACAAACTGTCCCCGTGGTGTAGCGGTCAATGCACCTGCCTACCAGGTTAGGGACTCAGGGCTCAATTCCCGGCTGGTTCCTTGGGTAATTTTCCCGGAAAGGGAACCACCATAATGGTCACCAGGGTTTTGTCAACTAGGTTTAAGTTAGGTTTAAGTGTTTCCACAAATAGTCACTATCACCCTCATACTCACTGTCACCCTCATACTCGCTATCACCCTCATACTCACTGTCACCCTCATACTCACTATCACCCTCATACTCACTATCACCCTCATACTCACTATCACCCTCATACTCACTATCACCCTCATACTCACTATCACCCTCATACTCGCTATCACCCTCATACTCACTGTTATCCTCATACTCACTGTCACCCTCATACTCGCTATCACCCTCACTTAGAGATGAAAATGTTGACCAGGAAAATTGTCTGCTGTGGGGGCTTGGTGGAGAGGGGTTAAATCGTAGAGGTGGTACTCAAACTAAGGTGTGTTAAGAGACAAGTGGGTTATCAGATGGGGACATGGGAGTGGGGAGGGGTAGTAAGGAAGCACGGAGGATATGGGACGGAGATATATGTTGAGCAAACCTTAAAATTATTTTAGTTAACTTATTGATAGTAAAAAATTGAGGTATATATTATGAACATAACGGGTCTACAAAGGCTCGTATTCATTTGTTTCTTTATTACGTTTTTCAAGCACCATGTCTTACTACCCGTTGGATTATACGCCTATGTACTAATTAGTATAATGTGTTATGGATGAGGAGGGTTGAATATAGAAAAATTGCACCAGTGTGTCCACCAAAGCTCGTTTGATGATGTTTCTGATGTTAACGTCCTTAGGAGAAATTAATCTTAAATATAAATGTTGATATTTGGGGTATCTATATTCCGATTACATTAGTTCTATTTAATCAGTTGAAATTAATTTACAGAAATAATAACTGAAAATTTTCCAAAATAGAAAATGTTCCATTTCACATCTCTACCCTCCCCTCATCTCATCGGGACATGGAAAGAGCCTCCACGGAAAAGGATGTACTATTAGTATATTCTGGAGTCCCCTGTATAAGGGTACATTAGTACTGGCTAGTCTTTACACTACTGGGTTACAATAAGTTATGTTGCACAGACGCGCTATCTTTTATTGTTTGGCAAATAAATTGTTTATATTCTTCTAGTGGAAACATGGCTTACATCACTGTTATAAAGCAGTGATTTAGATCGTTACTACAGAGCTCCGATTTACATCGTTAATAAATAGAGCGCTCCGTGTGAAATTTCACAGTCCATTACCTCCGCGTGCGAAATTACACTTTCACGGCGTATTCAGATTAAGTCCCAACGAAATGCGTCGTCTCTTAAGTTGAGTGTTCGTGTCATTAATACCTTGAGCCATGGTTGACTACAGTCCTCCATTCACAAGGCCAGGACTTCAAAACGGTACTTAAACTGGATCGGGACATAATTCATTAACGACCCTAATTTCCTTCTTACCAAGTATTTATCAAAATATTATACAGTTTTAAAAATTCACAATATCGTTTAAACTACTGTTCCAAGATAGGAGTATATCACCACCAGTCCTACTGACCTAGCTAGAAGTATATCACTACCAGTCCTACTGAACTAGCTAGGAGTATATCACCACCAGTCCTACTGAACTAGCTAGGAGTATATCACCACCAGTCCTACTGAACTAGCTAGAAGTATATCACTACCAGTCCTACTGAACTAGCTAGGAGTATATCACCACCAGTCCTACTGAACTAGCTAGGAGTATATCACCACCAGTCCTACTGAACTAGCTAGGAGTATATCACTACTAGTCCTACTGATCTAGCTAGGAGTATATCAGCACCAGTCCTACTGACCTAGATAGCAGTATATCACCACCAGTCCTACTGACCTAGCTAGAAGTATATCACTACTAGTCCTACTGACCTAGCTAGGAGTATATCACCACCAGTCTCACTGACCTAGCTAGGAGTATATCACCACCAGTCTCACTGACCTAGCTAGAAGTATATCACCACCAGTCCCACTAACCTAGCTAGGAGTATATCACCACCAGTCTCACTGACCTAGCTAGTAGCATATCACCACCAGTCTCACTGACCTAGCTAGTAGCATATCACCACCAGTCCCACTGACCTAGATAGCAGCATATCACCACCAGTCCCACTGACCTAGCTAGGAGTATATCACCACCAGTCCTACTGACCTAGCTAGTAGTATATCACCACCAGTCTCACTGACCTAGCTAGTAGCATATCACCACCAGTCTCACTGACCTAGCTAGTAGCATATCACTACCAGTCCCACTGACCTAGCTAGGACACAGCACAGAGAATTAAGTAACCAAGGGGCAGATAGTCTACTCTTGCACCAGTCTCCACCGTAACTTGCATTGATTACCTTCCCTTGTGACATTTTATCGCGGCGTCCTCGGGTAAGATCGGTTTTAATTGCCCCAGAGTGATGTCTAATTTGTAGTACATATGTCAGATCTTGCTCCCAGTTTTCGGAGAAGGTAAGGGGTACGGCTTGTTGAACATTACCAGCGTTTACGATGTCCCATCACTAATGGGACAACTACAGTTTAGTTGGTTCTAAAGCAATCACTGTAATCAACTATCGTTATAAAACAAGTTTAATATGATAATAGCACCGCGGTTTGCTATCCGTTTGGTTTGTACCCATACGCACTAATTAAACTAGTGTGTTAGCGATGAGAGAGGTTTAATTTGGAGAAAGTGCGCCAGCAATTGTGTGGGGCTAGAAGAAAGCCATCATCAGTACAAACAACGGTAATAGAACCCCGCTACTCCCATCAATGGCAGTTCATTATAATGCGAGACAAGCTGTTATCAAACCCGTGACCCTCTTTACTAACGAGGAAGTTGTGCCCTTGTTCCCTCCTAAACATTATTATATGAATAAAAATATTTTGTTTGTTTAGTGTGTGTATTGTATTGCCTACGTTCATTTAACATTTTGTAAATAAATGAAGAAAACATCATTCAAAATAAAACAGTATTATTTAATCAATTCAATAAATAACTCAACACAAAATAATAATAGTTTTTAAACATAAGAATGTATTAGAACATTAACGAAAATAGTATCATGAAACTATTTAATTTAATTAATTAATAATTGTTGATGTTTGCTCGTGTAATAATGTTGATACTTAGTATGATGGATATGCTCGTCTCTGAACGCAAAGTTTATGAAAACGAGGAGTAATATTAGAAAGAGAAACTCTCAGTCATGTTGGAGTAATCCAGTCTCGCTCTATAGTTACTCTCCATTACCGCCAGAGCTAAAAATACAGTTTCACACAAGTTAGATATTCTTGTCGAACACTAATCCAAAAACTCTGACAAGTTATTTTATAAGGAAATATAATTCTGTAGATCAATAATATGTTATTAATCAGTCATGTTTAATGATCTTGGTTGTAGTGCATTTCCAAATGGATTTTTTTCCATCCGGGTCAGTGCTTATAGGCCTTAATAAAAATGCTGTTTTAAAAGTCCTTGACACGTGATTAGTTGTTCAGTCAAACATCCTCCCAGCTGTGAGGGGATTCCCCTGACGGTCTGTTTATCTAAGCATGTTGACAAAAGTAGGAGAGGTTACCAAGTCACTGCTTTTCAAAACATTTTTACAAAGTTGTAGTTTTTTTTTAAGAATATATATTGTTTAAATTGAAAAACAACACCTGGACATGTAAATCAAACCCGGGACCTTTGGCTTAGTACGCCAATGATCCAACCACTGAGCTATCCAAGAGTCTTCCCGTGTCCAGGGTAATTCTTCCCTCATATTATCTTAAAAATAACTGAGCTTTATCATTGTTTTTACATGTTATAACTGGAATATGACTCGTTTTAGTGGCCGAATAGTCTAAAGCGTCAGTCTTGCAATAAACTGGACTACCAATTACAGGTATATTGGGGTTAGAATCGCGGTCGGGTGTACTGAGGGTGGGTTTTACACATAAAAAAAGTTCACTCTCCCTCTACACAAATGCGGGTTCACTTCCTCTAAATTCAACCTTCCTTGTCACTAACACATTATCTTAGTTGGTGCATGTGCGTACAACCTGAACAGGTAGTAAGACGCAGAGATAAAAAATAAGCCATGTTTAGAGAATGAAAAAAACCTTAAACTGGGAGGTCGGGTTAGTGTTCAGTCTAAAGAACTTATTCCAATTAAAAGTTTTGAACATATTTTAGCACCATGAACTGGATACGCGGCTGCAACGATCCATTAGTAAATATACAGGGTGCACCGTAACATGGGGGACGCCCTTCAGCGGTGGACAGGACGCACAAAAACAAAGAGGTTCATATAAACAGGTGCCCAATTTGACCTTGTTACAACCAAGTGATTCCACAAAACTATTGGTATACCAGATTGGGTATCTCTCGGACCTGTTGATTAGGTTTGTTCTGTAGGTTATACCTGGCTTCTACAAAGAGCTGGTATTTTTGAAATAGTGCGGCTTTCTACGACACGATGACTGCGGGCTTGCATTCAGACCTAAGGTGGTCATTTTGAACACTTCCTATAATGTTAGGAAGCCCCATATTACTGGAGTACAAACATGAATATAGCTCAGAACCAAGGTAAAATGGGGAACATGGTTATATGAACCTTTCTCATTGTTTTGGTGTCTTCTGTCTACCGTTGAAGTGTGTCCCATATGTTACGGTACACCCTGTATAGAAATGGGTGTATTTGCTCACCAAGATAATTTAGATCCGTCTATAAATCCTTCATCTTTCCTTTTCCCTCTTTTCCGACCTCGAATTCTTTCATTATCTTTAGATTCACGTTTAGTCTCCAAGTCGAACCGGCAGATTAGCTGAGACATAAATCTCATTCTCCTCACTCCTCCTAGCAAACAACTTCTCTTTTGTGAGCTAATTACTGGATAAGAACCGTTTGAAAACTAAAGTGAGTAACTTAATTAATTACGTTAATCTGTGATGTCGGGAGTAAGAAGTGAAGGGACAGTTTCAAAATGGACTCGCAAGTGTTTTTACAGCCGGAAGAAAACCGCAAGAAAATTTAAATATTTCAATACATCATCTAGAACCGATTTCACCGAAGTTTAATGTTTTTTTTAACAAGGTATGCCAACTTTATTCTATAAATGTCATTCAAGCAATGTATGACAATATTTAGAAATAAATTCACCCTACTTTACTCGATCGGTTACTTAGATATTTTAAATTCAAACCCCTTGAGATAAGATATTAAATGAAGAAACCTTTGAGCTGACACCATTTTGAAACGGATACATAGATTGATAAACCATGTATATGCGTCGTTTGGCGTAAGTTCAAACAACGTCCCGGCTCAATTTCGTTAAAATCGGTCCATTCATTTGGCTGTTATCACGGAGAAAACTTCCGAACAAACAGACTAATTTACAAATGGTCTAGTTAAAACAGGTCCTCTCTAAGATGTGTTCAATAAACGCCGAATTAATATTAAGGTCAGTATTTTTATCAGTTTTTATAGAAAATAGTATTTTTGGACAAAATAAATCAAATATTGCTCCGGTGGAAACATATAGTTTAATTTTCTTCGCGTGGTGATATCAACAATTGTTGAATAGATATGAATGGAATTTAGTGACAACTTTTTCTATTATTTTGAAAAGTTTGTCGTCTAATTCCACTATGCTCATGACAGATAATCAACAACTGTTGATATCACCACGTGAAGAAAATTAAACTAAACGTTTGTACATGATTAATAATTGATTTATTTTTATGAAAGAAAATGTTTGTTGTAAAAACCGCTAAAAACACCTGCCTTATCTCGGACAGTAGAATGTGTGAGTCTTGTTTATAGTTATCTCCGTATCTCCGTATCTCCGTGGAGGAACTAACACACGGACAGAACATTTCTCTTGTGAATCAGAAACAAGGCCAAAACATGCCAGGAATGAGGATACCTAAATAGTCCTAGTAATAAAAAAAAAGTCTTATGGTAAGCGTCCGCTAATCCGCATTGGTCGGACCACGCTAATCGGATTTAGCTTACTGCGTCCACTACATTCGGAAAACTCGGATTTCCGAAGAAGACAGTTCCAAACATTTTTCCTTCGGTTCTATCGTGTCGCCTTTTGTGTGTGCTAATAATGACATCAGTTGAACGGGTGGTCATTAGGATATAAACTATTTTAGACAAATACTCTAGCTGCACTCCCCTAGTATATAATTAATATACCAGCTGGTGCTGTTGTAAATAATCTAATTTGACATTAAAGTATTATGTTTCTGATCAACAATGTTTTTTTAATTATATGTAAGAATGTTTTGCTTTGTTTTTAAACGTATCACAGTCATTTTGACAAAGAAAACATGTTTTAGATTTGATTTGTGAGCACACTTAAATGAACTTTAAAAACGTTCCCCAGACGGTAGATCTTTACTGATGTGAGGGGGGAACATTTTAATCTGTCTCCCGGAATTCGTGTTGACATTTCCAACTTCCGATGCGTGCAGTGCGGATAGGTGAACTCAGTTTCAATAAAACTAATGTAAGGAATACTCAAATCCGACGCATGTGGCCCGCCTGATGCGGGCTAGGGGACGCTTACCTTTGTGTCAACTTGGCACAAGTTGATCCAATCCACGGGCACGGTGCGTTAAATAACCCACCTCATCAACCTTGCGTTGCCTTGGAAGCGGTTAGTACCAACACAACAGGAACAAATTACTCTCCGTGTGAAGGCTGTGATAATGCTGTTGCTATCAAACGCTAATTGGACGGAGGACGAAGGTAGCTGAGTGAATATTAAACATATTGTTCACTAAACTGGGTGGTTACTCACCCAATGAAGAGGCAGGTTCATGATACGGGCTTGCCAACGTCTTCACAGAGATGTAATTACGGTTAGCGTGCATACCTTAAATACCTAAAGCTCAGCTTCAGTGCGTGAAGTGATTCTCTCACAATGTGTCCAACCATCTTATTTTAAAATAAAATTAAAATCACAACATTATTTAAGAGGCTTAAAGTGAGGCTAGTATGGTCTTTTTGTAAGAATATTTTATTCACTGCCTTTCATTACTCTATTTATAAGCATACATTAGCAACGCTAATCGATTAGGGATGAGTAAGGTCGAATTTTATAGGAAATGTACACACATTTACGTGAAGGTAGAGTGGGAAACCGTATAGAATAAAAACACCCTCATTACACCCGACCTGGATTCAAATGGCTATGGTTATGACAAATATGAATATGGCAAAGGTATGAACGATACTAGTAATAACATTCAATATACATCCAGTCCCTGTGAAGAGGTCACTTGTAGGACCAGTTGGTCTCTGGGCAGACTGATGTACGATATTACTTTCTGGCTCAGTGAGGAAACTACCTCATTCCTAATTTCACTAGTATATCTTTCAGCACTGTCTAGGATTTACAGCTGACGGTGGAATTATTGGCGATCCAACCAATAATCTGGTAGCGCACTATATATACAGAAATACTTCAATTGAGATCATGACATTTGTAAACTGGTTATTGGATATTGGTGGCGATCAAACAAAATGAGGTTAGTGAATATAAATTTTACTCTTGCTCAACTAAAGATCAATTCTAGAAAGTTGTAAAAATGTGTGCACCAAATATGTGCAATGTATGGCTGAAAAATAGTATGTGAAGAGCTGTTTTCTCTTATGAAAAGACACAGACACCCGAGGCATCGCGACTAGCAGACACGCTTATCATCAATTATGAAAGTGACTTCAACACAAGATTTAAAGAATCGATGTCCAACCTGAGGCCCACGAACCATTTGCAGCTCAGAGTTTGTTCTGTGCGGCCCGCCAGCCCAAATTGAGATACTTCAAATTGCAGAAATAAACAACCAATTATTCTCTTGGAGCAAAATGCTTTCTTGTTTCCATGAAGTTTCCCTAATTGCAAGTATAATTTTACTCGTGTAATGTATGTATTTGTTAAATATAAATAATTAACCTTTCATGTTTTACTACTATATTTGGGCATTAGGTATTATAAAATAGCTGGATAACGGGTGGACATGCCTGTTTTGGATGATTATTTTTATATAAGTAGGGGTCTATTTTTTGTATTACTGTTTAAGCGTGATCACCTTAATAATTTATTTTTAATAGTAATTATAAATAAACCAAATATTTCCCTTTGTTTATAGCATTGTCATTCTCTTTTAAAGATTAATAAATAAATTGATTGGGAATAAATTACCCCTCAGTTTGTCCCAGTGTTTGAGGATAGACCCGTTAGTCGTAAAATCTGATACTCCCCGCCTAACACAACTGTATGAAATGTAGTATTACATCTACCTCACGGCGTTAGTGGTTTAAATGGCTCTTGTAACTTTAGCCTTGTATTTGATGGTGATACTCCCCGCAACACACAACTGTATGAAATCTAGTATTACATCTACCTCACGGCATTAGTGGTTTAAATGGATCTTGTAACTTTAGCCTTGTATTTGATGGTGATACTCCCCGCAACACACAACTGTATGAAATGTATTATTGAATTTACCTTTCAATTTTAACTGTGTCAATGATAAAAAAAAAAGTCCCAAATATGGTTAAAGAATCGTTTGATTTAAATTTCATTTAGACACTTGTAATAACGTGCCTATTTCAATCTTAAGATCATTGTAACGTTTTAAAAGGTCCTAGTTTGATTCTCTGGCCAGGACATCTTGTTCCAACCAAACCACACCAGATGGATATAAATTATGCCCCTGTATTTTCTCACTCAGCTGACACCGCTTCGTTTAGTCGTCATTGTTGAGTGATTGTTACTCTCGTTAATGGCATCCGGGAATATATTCACAAAGCCTGAGTGCAAAATGGAGAACGTAACATCACACATGAAAGGAGAACACAGCTTGTAATTAGTTTAGATTAGTTTTAAACATTTTTGCTGGCTTCCAGTATTATAGCTGTTTGCTACATTCTGTTTAAAAAAAATAAAGTAATTGGGCAAATTATATTAATTCTGTTTTATAATTTAATAAAATATTTCTGATTCTGTTGACGGCTAAGCTGTGACACGTTACAGGTTTGATTTAGTATTTATATATATATTATTTTTTTGTCGCCGCGTCTCAATATCTCCAGTTTGGTTTGTGGTCAAAGTGCCTGGCTACAGATCCAGAGGTCCAAGGTTCGATCCCCGTTACTTCCAAAAGCTACCTGTGAAGCAGTGGGTATGGAACGAGGTCAAGTCCTCTTCGTGAGGACTAAAGAGGAGCTACTTGAATAAAGATATAGCGGCTATGGTTTAGAGAACTGAGATTACCGGCAGGAAAGCACGTTGGGCTGACCCCATGACACCCTCTATCTGCAAATGTTGGCGCTATCCTTGCTAACGGTGGCGGCCACTCGGTCAGTATAGCTCGTTTGTGGGCTCACGCCGTGGAGACTCACTACCCTTTCGAGCTATAAGTATAATAACTAATTTCGTTAAATCATTATAATGGGTAAGGTTTAATTTAGAAGTGTACCTGCATTTGCATGAAGATAAGGTGAAAACCTTTTAGCAAAAACAAACCCATTCATAAGCTGACCTGGATCTAAAACCCTGATCTTCCTTGTCATAAGCAGTCCAGTCTATTGCAAGAGTGACGTCTTAAACCATTCGACCACAAAAGTGAGTTAATTTTTGGTTGAGTTCTTATTAGTAGAGAGGGGTCGAATCTTTTTTTTGTGTGTGCAAATATGGTTACAATTCCTCTAAATTCAACCTTCCTCCTACCTAACAGATTAGTTCATACAAGATATTACCAGAATAATAACAATTGACAGGTGGTCCCCGCATTAAAACTACTAGGGAAGATCAATATGTGGTTCTGGGGCCATCTTAGTGTGGTCAAATGGGGCGATAGGAGACTCCCGTGAGTTGAGCTAGACAGAGAGAGCAATCATAGGGTATCTGGTCGAACTGGGTGGTCTGACCGTGAGAGCTGTTGGATAGATTAGTGGTCCAAGGTAATTCAGGACCAAAAGAAGGATCTATTCGGGGTTGTTAAGGTGGAACGGAAGAGGGAACTAACTAACATGTTTGTATTTTGAAAGAAAAAAAAATTGGCCGATATAAATAAAAGATTTCTCTAGTGAGTACATTTAGTTTAATTTTCTACACGTGGTAACCTCGACAGTTCTTGTATATTTGTTAAGAGCGTAGCGGCATTTGTCGGAGAGTTTTTATATTTATCTAAAAACAATTTATCATCAAATGCTCCTGACAAATATTAAAGGACTGTTGACACTACTATGGTTATAAAATTTAACCTGTTCATGTTCATACTTACATGTACTAACTACGCTGATGAGTTAAGGATGAGGAAGGTTGAATTTTGAGGAAATTTAACTGCATTTGAATAGAGGAAGTGTGGGGAAATATATTTTTTTAAGAAAAAACAACCCTTAGTGCATACAACCAGGATTCTAACCTTTAGCTCCCCGTTATCAGCATAACAGTTTATTAAGAGAGACAGCTCAAACCATGTGGCCACCGAAACAGGTAGAAAATTAAGATAAACAACAAGTAAGGCCAATAATTGAACCAGTCGGGATCCGAACACAAGACGCCCGGTGAGAATAAGTAACGTGTGGTTTCGTAATACAGGAACGTTAGTTAGGTCGAGTTAGAAAACAACCCGTGGGTCGAAAGTTTACATACACGCTCTACGGTTTTAGTATTTCAATTGTTTATTAGGGATCGAAGACCATCTTGTTTTGTGAGGGGAGTTAAAATAATAAGTAAACAATATTATGAAATGATTTGAACCGATGACCATCTCTAGAAGAGTTCATCGGGGTCAACCACAACCGGACGTGGGAATGTTCTGTAAATTCTGCTCTTTCTATATAACCTACCGACACACGGGTCGTCACTAATACTGTGGACAAGTGGTGGAACCCTTACCTCCTTCCGATTGGTTATTGTGGCAGCCCTGCTTCGTCCACGGAGAGCGGTCCATCAGTTGTGGACATTGGGGCGAACCTGGCGCTGCCACTGTACATAGCGGCCACCTCGGTAAATATTAGTCCTTGTCGCGTTTCGCCGAGTGGCTCACTCCCACGATGAGTGTAGGCGTGAACTCACGAGTGGGACCGACAGGAATATACCAATAGTCGTTGTAAGACGTAAAACACAAACAAATACAAAAAATTTCTGAAACCATCATGGATAAAATTTTCTTACTTGCATTATAGGGGTGTTGTTTTGCTTTTGTTTTAAGAAAAAGAATGTCATCTCTAAAAAACGACTAAAAACTACTGTTAAGACTGTAGTAACGATAATAACATGGAGGGAGGTCTACTGTTCACAGAACTACTAGTAAGACTCTAGTAACGATAATAACATGGAGGGAGGTCTACTGTTCACAGAACTACTAGTAAGACTGTAGTAACGATAATAACATGGAGGGAGGTCTACTGTTCACAGAATTACTAGTAAGACTGTAGTAAAGATAATAACATGGAGGGAGGTCTACAGTTCACAGAACTACTAGTAAGACTGTAGTAACGATAATAACATGGAGGGAGGTCTACTGTTGACAGAATTAATAGTTTTTGTTCATCCATTCAAATAATAATACATTCTCTTCAGGTGTGTAAGATTTTTAAATTTCAGCTCATAAAAAGAGACACGGTTAGCTCTGGCCTTGAAGGTCCCCTTTTCCAGCTAGCTCTTGCCCCTGGAAGTATACCACCAGTCAAATGTCCAAGTCAACAAAGAAAAGAATACATATCCCCTCTTCGTAAGAGAATGAATGTCATTAATGCAAATGAACGTGTTTTTTATATAAAGAAATGTCTGTACCTGGGATTGGTGGGGGGTCTCGAAGTAAAAGGAATAGGATGAAAATGTTACGGCGATATTAATACCATTATAAATATTAATGAGTTCCAGCTTAGACGTTATTTAAAAGGATAATCTGGATGAAATCCAGGGAAGATGTATTGTCTTGTTGATAGGTGGGGGTCTCTACCCCTACACTA
Source organism: Timema monikensis (assembly GCA_902151445.1). Lineage (NCBI taxonomy): Eukaryota > Metazoa > Arthropoda > Insecta > Phasmatodea > Timematidae > Timema > Timema monikensis. The sequence goes on along the minus strand of CABFVZ010002869.1, from coordinate 39,876 downwards.
CAAGGGTCTTAGATTAAACGTGTATTTTACATGAATACTGCTTTATCCGTGCTCCCTGCACTACGGTTTATCCACAAGTTTACACTATCGGTGTGTGTGTGTGATTTATATAAAGTGTGTTCACATCTGCTTGAAGATAACGGTGGAAATCGAACTAGTAAAAATCATTTTAAAGCACTAAGGTGTAGAGAAGATAAATCTGCCCCAGTGGCGTCTTGCGGCCTAATATGCAGGGGAAAAGGTTGGGATAGGAGAGGAGATACCTAGATTATATTATATCAATATATAGGAGAGAGAGAGAGAGATATTTTATAATAAATATAGATTTATATACGTACATCAAATAGTGTGTTAAAGGACATGTAGGGGCAGAATTAGTTAGCAAATACTAAAGCCAATCTTAAAACTATTTTAATTGACTTATTAATTATGGATTAAATAGCCAAGCTACTATATTTGTTAGTTACAGTTATAGCCGCATCTAAATATCATATTATTTATTCAACACGTCCATCACAGACTCTGTCTTAAGATATGAGTGAAGAATGACCCTGGGCACGGGACAGTACCAGGATAGCTTAGTGGTTAGAACATTGACGTACTTATCCAGGGGTCCCAGGTTCAATTCCCATGTCCAGGTGTCATTTTTCAAAAATTACAAATTATTTAAGCACATTAAAATAAGTACACTTACTAATGTTCCTTCCTAAATATGAATATTAAATTATAATAAAGCACAAATAAAAAAGTGTGTCGATATCTAAATATATAAAGTATTTGACTTTCACTTTCTGAATCATCCGATTATTATACAAGCATACGATTTGTAAGCTAACATACATCTATGACAGACACAACACCCAGCCCCCTTACCATCAATTTATCACTGAGAAAGGAAAAACCCTAAATTCGGACACGTCTGGAATCGGAGCCGGGACCCTTAGTTCGGCAGATATACAGGCTACCCACTGAGCTAAGATGTTTTATTAAGACAAAGACATGAATCGTTTCAATATAAAAGTAAATATCACTAATCTGTACTAATTACGCTAACGTGTTAAAGATTAGGAAGGCTACATTTGTATTACTACCCGTCCGTGTTATACGCTAGGAAGGGTAAGACTAGGCTAGGACGAACTACTAGACATCTTAGTTGGTTAGTATGATTGAACATGTGGGTGTGCACACACGAGACTTGACATCCGTCATAGCTCTGTTAGGGTGTGAAAGAGGAAATGTTGATACTAAAACAGGAATAGTCTTGAAATTCTGGAGGGAAGGACTCTACACGAGACCAGTATATCTGAGTTATTCTCTTTTTTCAAGACCCAATTAGAACGGTACAAATAATTGCAGTTTCCTCCAAGTCCATTTCAAATCATCTGTCCGCGTCAAATTGGGTCGTCTTCACTCTGGATCCACCAACCAACTATTATATGGAAATATTAACGAGTTTTAATAATAAAATATCCCTCGTACGTATGTATGTATGTACGCTCTTGGATATGAGGTTTCTCTTTCTTGTTCGCTCTCCATCTCCTTCACTCGTAGACCGAAAGTCTAATAGGGCTTAGACAACGGTTAATCGAGTTGAAAGGTTACTTACGGCGCTGTGAGGCGGAACAATGGGCTGCAGAGCTGCTAACAATGGGATCACCCGTCACTGGGGAGTCAACAATATCGACTGTTGCAAGTCCAGAGAGAGACAGAAATAGAACCCGATAAATTAGGGAACAAACTAAAAGGAGAGGACATCAAATAGCGGGTTCATGTATTATTGTTATTATTATTTTCATGTCCCCTCGTCTTACTACCTGATCGCATATGTACTAACTACGATAGTTTTTTAGGGATACGTAAGGCTGGATTTATAGGAAGTGCACTAACATTCTCGTGGTTTTCGTGAGGGAAGATTTGAAACCATTTAGGAAAAAGATACTCAGTATACCTGACTGGGATCCGAACCCCGATCTCCCCGTCATCATCAGTCCTGTCTATTGCAAGAGTGACAGAAGTGGACATCTCTTATTTGAAGTACATTTTGAGCGATGAAAGTTTGTTTTGCATAACAAGATCCTCTTCAGTCGTATCGCAGTTTAGTTCTAACCGCTTACCTCTCCCCTAGTTTTAGACACTATCAAAGTCTACCAGCTTCAACTGTGGCTGTTAAATAATAATACTTGGTAGATGATCTAAACACGTGTCTCAGTCGTTTCAAAATGGACGAACTACCGAGTCATTTGTTTTGAAGGTTTTCACGGCCTGCGATTGAATTAATGACAATGTCTGTGACAGCCCTCACCTGGAATGAGCGATGAAAACATGTTTGTAAAATTAAAATGGACAACCTGCCTCGTTGTAAATTTTCGGGAATATTTTTGCAGTTGGTCATCATCGTGTTGTAGCTTTTCAGGATTAAAATGGGCAAACTCGTGTGTTATAAGTTCTAAGGATTAAAATGGACAACCTTGTGTTGTACGTTCTAAGGATTAAAATGGACAACCTTGTGTTGTAAAGGCTAAGGATTAAAATAGACAACCTTGTGTTGTACGTTCTAAGGATTAAAATAGTCAACCTTGTGTTGTAAGTTCTAAGGATTAAAATATACACCGTTGTGTTGAACGTTATAAGGATTAAAATAGACAACCTTGTGTTATAAGTTCTAAGGATTGAAATGGACAACCTTGTGTTGTACGTTCTAAGGATTAAAATAGTCAACCTTGTGTTGTAAGTTCTAAGGATTAAAATAGACAACCTTGTGTTGTAAGTGCTAAAGATTAAACTAGACAACCTTGTGTTATAAGTTCTAAGGATTGAAATGGATAACCTTGTGTTGTAAGTTCTAAGGATTAAAATAGACAACCTTGTGTTGTAAGTTCTAAGGATTAAAATAGACAACCTTGTGTTGTAAGTTCTAAGGATTGAAATGGATAACCTTGTGTTGTAAGTTTTAAGGATTGAAATGGACAACCTTGTGTTGTAAGTTCTAAGGATTGAAATGGACAACCTTGTGTTGTAAGTTCTAAGGATTGAAATGGACAACCGTGTGTTGTAAGTTCTAAGGATTTAAATGGACAACCTTGTGTTGTAAGTTCTAAGGATTGAAATGGACAACTTCTTGTTGTAAGTTTGAAGTATTAAAATGGACAGCAGAGTAAGCATAGAGATGTTTAGAGCTGATATTGGTTCAAATCTAGTCTCGGTGGTATCCAATCATTTAAATAGCTAATAACACTAACCCGAGGTGGGTGCACTATTCGTGTGACCACAATAATAGCTGATTCCTTGTCTCTCTCTTCAGGATTCATCCATCCACCCGCGTGATACCAATTATAGCTCTCTCTTATCGTCGGGAGTTATTATTTTTTTAGAAAAAAAGAGCTGAGCAAACAAAACCCCTTTTAATGGAAATCTTCTTCCCTTCCCCTCTCTCCGACCCCCATGCACAGTCTAAAAAGAGGAGGAGAGGAATTGGGGGTAAAATAGTACATGTCCATTCATTTCTTTTGATTGAAAAAAATATGTCCCGAATATTCAAACAAGCAGCTTTAAAAATAGTCAGCAAATAGAACCATTACGTTGGAGAAACCTAGCTCAAGATAGGGATAGGGTGTAATGAGGTGGACTGGATAGAACTAGCTCAAAATAGGGATAGGGTGTAATGAGAGGGACTGGATGGAACTAGCTCAAGATAGGGATAGGGTGTAATGGGGTGGACTGGATGGAACTAGCTCAAAATAGGGATAGGGTGTAATGAGGTGGACTGGATGGAACTAGCTTAAGATAAGGGTAGCCGACGTACTCTTTGTAAGTGCTGCAGTGAACTTTTGAGTTCTTAAAGGCTTAGAGTAAGTGGCACACACGGATAGGTCCTCTTACTTGGGACTTCCTGATTCTAGCTTAACAAAACCCCCAAGTTATATATAGTTGCATAGTTTACAAGAGTTTGGGTACCGCTACCCCCTCCCTCCACCCCTTCTCAAACCACAGTATCCCATTTCCTTCTCTTTCAACCCTCTGAAGTTGAAGTTGAAGTATGAACTTGATCACATGAGCTCCGTACCGAGCATGTGAGGAGAAATAAAGTACCCGAGCTCTTAGTGGTCCGAGGCGCCATCAAGAGGGGAGTTCACTCATTTATTTAGGACGAGGGTTCGAGTTTTTATCCACAGTGGACAAATAAATACAGAACCTGAGTCATCCTTAGACTGTAGTTCGGGAACTTACGGGATCTGGAGTTGAATGTATTCAGTTGAAGACTAAATGATCATTTAAATACCAGGAAAATTTCCGCAATGGTAGCTTGCGACCTAATAAGTATGGTATAAATAAGACGTCATATCACACCATGGTAAAGATAGTACTGTCAGTTGAGACATAGCTCACTCTTGCTTATAGATACTCAGTAAGACGTCATATCACGGTAAAGATAGTACTGTCAGTTGAGACATAGCTCACTCTTGCTTATAGATACTCAGTAAGACGTCATATCACGGTAAAGATAATGCCGGCCGTACAAACATCGCCTGTTCGGTCAGCCCAACAGAGATAAGTTAACAGGAATGTATTGCAGGAGGCTGTGGAATATACCTCGGAATATACCACTTGATGTGGTTAGAGGAAACACCACACCACTGAGCTACCGGTATTCCATCGCATGTTAGCGGAGGGGTGAGGGGGTTGTTCCATTAGCCGATACCATCAGGAACCTCCCTCCTCCCCCCCTTCTCCTATCCTGCCTGCTGTATTCTCATATCAGAATCTCGAACCACGATTTCCGATTTTCTTTTTCGAGTGGTTTAGATGGATAAATTGTGAAACTTAATACAAGCTTTGAGATATAATATAATCCACTTTAGGGATATAAAATAAAACTGTTATGAGAATTCCTCAGGATTGTAAAAGGGAAGGAGGGATTATTTGGAGCACTGGTTTTATCTGTCGGCCCCTGTTTGACGTCATAGTTGTCGTCAACAATTAATAAAGTGTAGCACCATTGGTTATGTCTTTACTTGGACATTATCCGTTCAATTACAGGTTAGGTGGAGATCATGTACTACACTGGATATCCTCTCTGAGGGTGGATGTGGGGAATGCCAGGCCTCCACCGTGGTTCGGATTCCACGTTAAACTGTAGGTCCTTCATTTCATCTCACAATCACCCTACCATTACACATTAGCGTAAGTAATAATAATAATAATAATAATAATAATCTCTGAGGGAACTGCATGCTTACTATTGGGAAACAGAGTTGTCATTATCTTGTTTTTGTGTGGTCAAATATAAGACAAGTTTGGCAACGCTGGTTAGTCGATGTTGCCAGTAGCTCCTTCTTACCCCAGCACACCACCTCCCGACATAACTGAGAGCGAGGATATTTGGCAACAGTTAAATGAGAGAGAGCAAAGATAAAGATTTCCTCCATGGGGACCTGCAGTTCCCTCGCCAAGGATATTAGGTGTAGGGAGTGGAACTATTAGAAATAATGTTTATTACTTCAATATGTCAGAAACTTTGTTTCGTGTCCTAGAATTGCTAGATTGTATAATATCCTTGTATTACAGATGTTTCGTGTCCTAGAATTGCTAGATTGTATAATATCCTTATATTACAGATATTTCGTGTCCTAGAATTGCTATATTTTATATAATATCCTTGTATTAGAGATGTTTCGTGTTCTAGAATTGCTAGATTGTATAATATCCTTGTATTACAGATGTTTCGTGTCCTAGAATTGCTATATTATATAATATCCTTGTATTACAGATGTGTTGTGTCCTAGAATTGCTAGATTGTATAACACCTTTGAGAAATAACTGTGGCAGTATAAACATATTAGCACATATTTCAAACGCCTGCTATTTATGGTCCATTCCATGTTATCATCTCAGTAACCACACAAGGGCAAAGATATAATATGGCAGGTAATTAGAATCGTCAACTACTCTTATAACTCATTACAGCGCCAGGTATAAATAGTTCACTGCTTTCACACATAACATTCTGTCCTGTTCTCCCTCACACCTGTGATAACAAGCTTCGTTTTTTTATTATATGCTTGTATGTGTGTGGTGTCTGTGATATAAAGATAGGTTTATAATATCTGTGTGTGTGAAGGCTTATATCGCACCCAGACTCCCTCTCTTGTCAGTGTCACAAGTGGCCAATGGTCGAGATAACATGTTAGTTGACTGAATGGCCGCTAGGTATCTCTCATATTGTTGGGGATGAAGTGCTGTCAGTTATTGAGTGTGCTCCATTCTGTCGCTGCTATTGAAGAGCAACTATTCTAGTTCGGGCTTGAAATAGTTCACTGATGTATGTATATATATACATGTCAATAAGTGGTATCTGTGTCGGCTGAAAGGAACTAAATCAACTTTGGGTGTTCCCGTCCCTCAACTTTAGTTAATGCCTCATTTTATAAATTGTACATTTTATAATGTTGATCTATTCTGTTTCTCTCCCAAAATGTTCCTTCCTCTGATTACGTCACAAGGTATATGTGAGATTGTGTGAGAGCATGTGTGGGGGAATATGAGTTAGAACATGTGTGAGATCATTTTAAAGCGTGTGTGAGCGCATGTGTGACAGAATATGTGTTTGTATTTGTGAGAGAATATGTGTTAGAGTATGTGGGAGAGCATTTGTAAGAGCATGTGTGACAACATGTGTGAGGTAATTTTAAAGCTTGTGTGAGCGCATGCGTAAGAGAATATTTGTAAGAGCATATGTGAAAGAATATGTGTGAGAGCATTTTAAAGCGTGTTATAATGCGTGGGAGGGAGCGTGTATTAAAACGTGTGTGAGAGAGCGTGTGTTAAAACGTGTGTGAGAGAGCGTGTGTTAACGCATGTGAGAGAGCATGTGTGTGTGTGTGTATGTGTAGTATTACCGTGTAGTGACGCACGGAACTGTATCGATTGAGATGAGGCAGAAGCTGAATCTCCAGCTGATATGTCAGCTAATTGCCAGTTCTCGGTGTCAGCAGTGAGACGATATCTCTCCCTTCCACTCCTGTGAGACACGTGATACTCTGTCTAGACCACTGGTCTCACACTTGTGCCGGTCCATGTCACAGATTATACAAACACAGGGCCTGTTGCGGGCCACAGATTATACAAACACAGGGCGTGTTGCGGGCCATAGCTTATACAAACACAGGGCCTGTTGCTATCCACAGATTATACAAACACAGGGCATGTTGCGGGCCACAGATTATACAAACACAGGGCGTGTTGCGGGCCATAGCTTATACAAACACAGGGCGTGTTGCAAGCCACAGATTATACAAACACAGGGCGTGTTGCGGGCCACAGATTATACAAACACAGGGCGTGTTGCAGGCCACAGATTATACAAACACAGGGCGTGTTGCGGGCCATAGCTTATACAAACACAGGGCGTGTTGCAGGCCACAGATTATACAAACACAGGGCGTGTTGCGGGCCACAGATTATACAAACACAGGGCGTGTTGCGGGCCACAGATTATACAAACACAGGGCGTGTTGCGGGCCATAGCTTATACAAACACAGGGCGTGTTGCAGGCCACAGATTATACAAACACAGGGCGTGTTGCAGGCCACAGATTATACAAACACAGGGCGTGTTGCAGGCCACAGATTATACAAACACAGGGCATGTTGCGGGCCACAGATTATACAAACACAGGGCGTGTTGCGGGCCACAGATTATACAAACACAGGGCGTGTTGCGGGCCATAGCTTATACAAACACAGGGCGTGTTGCAGGCCACAGATTATACAAACACAGGGCGTGTTGCGGGCCACAGATTATACAAACACAGGGCGTGTTGCGGGCCACAGATTATACAAACACAGGGCGTGTTGCGGGCCATAGCTTATACAAACACAGGGCGTGTTGCAGGCCACAGATTATACAAACACAGGGCGTGTTGCAGGCCACAGATTATACAAACACAGGGCATGTTGCGGGCCACAGATTATACAAACACAGGGCGTGTTGCGGGCCACAGATTATACAAACACAGGGCGTGTTGCGGGCCATAGCTTATACAAACACAGGGCGTGTTGCAGGCCACAGATTATACAAACACAGGGCGTGTTGCAGGCCACAGATTATACAAACACAGGGCGTGTTGCGGGCCACAGATTATACAAACACAGGGCGTGTTGCGGGCCATAGCTTATACAAACACAGGGCGTGTTGCAGGCCACAGATTATACAAACACAGGGCGTGTTGCAGGCCACAGATTATACAAACACAGGGCGTGTTGCGGGCCACAGATTATACAAACACAGGGCGTGTTGCGGGCCATAGCTTATACAAACACAGGGCGTGTTGCAGGCCACAGATTATACAAACACAGGGCGTGTTGCAGGCCACAGATTATACAAACACAGGGCGTGTTGCGGGCCACAGATTATACAAACACAGGGCGTGTTGCGGGCCATAGCTTATACAAACACAGGGCGTGTTGCAGGCCACAGATTATACAAACACAGGGCGTGTTGCAGGCCACAGATTATACAAACACAGGGCGTGTTGCGGGCCACAGATTATACAAACACAGGGCGTGTTGCGGGCCATAGCTTATACAAACACAGGGCGTGTTGCAGGCCACAGATTATACAAACACAGGGCGTGTTGCAGGCCACAGATTATACAAACACAGGGCGTGTTGCGGGCCACAGATTATACAAACACAGGGCGTGTTGCGGGCCATAGCTTATACAAACACAGGGCGTGTTGCAGGCCACAGATTATACAAACACAGGGCGTGTTGCAGGCCACAGATTATACAAACACAGGGCGTGTTGCGGGCCACAGATTATACAAACACAGGGCGTGTTGCGGGCCATAGCTTATACAAACACAGGGCGTGTTGCAGGCCACAGATTATACAAACACAGGGCGTGTTGCAGGCCACAGATTATACAAACACAGGGCGTGTTGCGGGCCACAGATTATACAAACACAGGGCGTGTTGCAGGCCACAGATTATACAAACACAGGGCGTGTTGCAGGCCACAGATTATACAAACACAGGGCGTGTTGCAGGCCACAGATTATACAAACACAGGGCGTGTTGCGGGCCATAGCTTATACAAACACAGGGCCTGTTGCTATCCACAGATTATACAAACACAGGGAATGTTGCGGGCCACAGATTATACAAACACAGGGCGTGTTGTAGGCCACAGATTATACAAACACAGGGCGTGTTGCAGGCCACAGATTAAACAAACATGTCTTTTCAGCGCGTATTACTATAGACTAAGGACATTTTAATCAATCTTGTTGGTAAGATATGAGTAATATTTAATTTAGAAGAAATGTAGCATCATTTGAGGGAAAAGAATGTGGTAAACCATCTAAGCAAAAACACCCTTTATACTGAGATTCGTACCCTAACCTCCCCAACTTAGGCAAACCAGAACAGAAGAGCTTGACGTTTAATCCGCCTTTCCACTGATGTAGGTCGATACTAGTTACTTGATGATGCTACCTATTTAAAATCATTAATATGTATTTAAAATATTTAAAATCGTAGATTTATGTGAGTTAGCTAAACACTTGAAGCAGTATTTATCAAATCGTATGAATGTAAATTACTAAATTCATAGATTTAAGGTGATAAAAAATATATATTACCGTTTGAACTAGTTTCAAAAGCTTTTTGTTATTCAAAACTATGTGCATGATAAAGTGAAACTATCACTTATTTTTTTGTTTATATGACTGCAGGCTGGATAGTAATATAATATACACCTGCTTCAGTAGCCGTATGGTCTAACGCGCTACTCTCAAAGTAGACTAGACTGTCGATGGAGGGTAGATCCAAGATTATCGGATGTATTGAGTGTGTTTTTCCACTCTCCCTCCACGCAAATGTGGGTACACTTCCTTTAAATATAACCTTCGTGATTCCTAAAATCATTAGCGTAGCTAGTATATAAGCGTATATCCCGAACGGGTAGTAAGACGCGGTGCTAGTAATATAAAAGTAGTGTAAGCAAGCGGGCCGTGAGTATGCGAACCCTGGGTTAAGAAACATTTTATAGTCGAGTGGTTAAGGAGCCCGACCACGAATCTAGATGACCTGGGTTCAAGCTCATATCGGAGTAGAGTACAGAATTAGTTTCATTACCTTACCACCCTTGTGTTAAGGGTGGTCAGTGCTGAGTGTTGCTGTCCTAGGTTAAATTAATGTTGGGTGTACAGTCCTGTGTTTAAAAATGTGCGTCAAATAATAAAACTAATAAGTAACAAAATAGAATACGTTTGTAGGGAGAGGGGTAAGGGGGGTTTGGAACTAAAATTGAACAATTTTCTCAACTTGGTGTCTTAGCTCAGTCGCTAGCATGTCTGTCTGAAGAGATAAGGATCCCGGGTTCAATTACCAGCATGGTCATTGGGGGTAATATATTTCCACGTTTCACAGTGATACACTAAAGGACGGGAGGCTGGGTGTTGTGCCTATTCTAGAATTAGGTTGGTTCTATAAGTCGGTTGTTGATACGATCCGTCACTTCAGAAAATGAACGTTAAAAACTTCAAATAATGAGAGAACTACTCATTTGATAATAATAGTGAACTAATATTCCACGGAGCAATCGCCCTTGTGATTGGCTTGTTGGCGCCCGCGGGGGTATCAGGTCGTCCCTCCACGGGCTCCGAGGAAACTATTGGACCTAAGCCAATGTCGCGAAGCCAGCTTTGAAGATAAACTGCAGCGGAACCACAAGATTATGAAATAAATGAGACGCACTGCAAACGTTTAATAATCCCGGATTATTTATCGAATGCTTTGATATGTATTTTAAATATTACTCTCACCAAAATGTAAGAGAAAGTTCCGACTAGTTAAAATATTTAAAGTTTAAATTTAAGGTATTTTTGTTAATGTGTGATAACTTAACATAAAAATAAATATTTAACAATAATAATTTAATAATATTTAGTATTAATTATGTTAAATTAAATACATAATACATACGGATAGTTAACCTCAATTATATTGGAGCACCTGAAAAAGTCTATAAGCACAATTTTTTTTCACCAATATTTACAAATAGTAAATAATATTAATCAAAATATTCAATTTAAATTACTACTGAATATAATTTATTAGCACATATATAATTCGCACTTGTATGAAACTAAAACACGTGTTGTGAATGTAGAAACTAGAAACATGTGGATAAATATTATATATATGAAAACAGTGATCAGAGGCGACGAGCGTACCATAGAGAAAGGAATAACATAGTATACATTTCTCTATGAGCGTACCAACATGCGCGACTAACAGAGGTTCTATTTCTATTTTGTTGGTAGCTTTTTTTTTT
>CABFVZ010002869.1:0-21082 GCA_902151445.1 Timema monikensis | reverse complement strand
GAGGGGTTGTGGGGGGGGGGGGGGGGGGTAGGGTACCATTCCGTTTCTTCCCTCTCTTTCTATTTCGCACATTGGTGCCTGAGTGTGATGAGTGCTTAGAGTGTTTAGGTACGTCAAGTTGAGATGCAACCCACTTCTCGAAATAGCTTCGGAGCAACAAGGTAGGCAACATCGTTAAACCTTTAGTTTTTATGAAAACATAGATCCATTAAATAGAACTTTATAATGAGAGAGTTATTTAATTAAATTCCCTCACCTCACGGAAAGACTAATAAAATGTGGCGCCATTGCTCTAACTTTGGCTCTAGATGGAGTTGACCCTCGTCTGGCCATGTATGTGGGGGGAGAAGGGGGTAGGGGGGTGAATATTCTGTCTCGGTGACAGCATTTCACTACAGAATGACCGTCTGACCGTCTGCTCTTTAAAACCCTTCCGATAGCAGAGAGAAACTCGTAGAGGATTAATGTGAGACCTGGGTTTACGTTTGTTTCATTTGAAGAGTACAAGGGAAATAGGAGGAAAATCCAATAATAGCTCGAGTTGATCAAGTGCTGACATCTCTTGGGCAGCTATGAGAACTTTACAATGCACTTGAGATTAATGTTAAAATAAAAATATTATGTGATATTTAAATTCACTTTTTTATCACCGCGTCTTACTACCCGTTCAGGTTATAAGCTTTTGTACTAACTACTCTCATGATTTATGGAATTATTAAGGCTAATTTTATAGGAAATGTACCTACATGTGTGTGGTGGTAGAATGGAAAACCATTTTAGAAAAAACCTCATTACACCCGATCGAGATTTGAACCTCGTTCTTCCCAACATAATCACTTTAGTCTACTGCAAGAGTAGCACCTTAGACCATGCGACCACCAAAGTGGTAGTAAAAGGGTGTTTACATGTTCCAATGACAATTTCTCGCTGTTAAATGGTCCGTCAAAATTCCCCACCTTGAAATGTTCTCTGGCCACCAAACTTTCTCTATAGAAGACCTCTCCTCTCGCTTACAGTTTTTTTTACAAAACTGTCTGAGATAAAGCTCCGCCTAAAAAAAGCTTTCAGCAACCTTCCCATCCAGTCGCTTCGCGTCAAAAATATCTTCAGTGGCAAAAAAAAGTCGATCAACAACAACAACAAAATAGGATAACAAATAAACTGTGGCCTCAAAAATATTTCTTCCCCTCCCCTTTCCCCCAGTAAGAATCCGTTGTAGCGTGTAGAATAAAGTGGATAAAAACCCTGAGAATGGCGATGCATTTTTCGGTAGTTTCTGTCCCTCCTCCTGGAAAACCAACCTCTCCGTCACTTTGATCTTAAGGAAGGACGACTCAGAGTTTATATTCCTGATTATAATTTTGATCCTCTTGTTAAAAAGAATAGTTTTGTTTTTAACATCCTGTATTTTCATTGAATGTGTGAGATTGTGGAGGGTAGAGATTAAAGAAAATTGTGGGGGGGGGGAAGATTAAAGAGATTGTGGAGGGATATTAAAGAGATTGGGTGGGGGTAGGAGGGAAATTAAAAGAGTTTTTAGAGAGAAAGAATAATTATTAAATTAAAACATCCGAGGCATTATTAATTGATCACTATTTTGAAGCGCATCCTGAAATAATATATTCATTAAAAACCTTATAAAAAACTCTCCTTCAACCTGTGGAATAAAGCCGCATCCCCCCCCCCCTCCCCCCAATCTTGGGCCGGAGCAAACCAACATCCGCGCATCTGTTCATTTTACCAAACCACGTCGTTAATTACATCATTAGTTGAATCGTTCATTAGAAACTATGGAAGGGTGGGGGTGGGGGAGTCATTAATTTCCCTCAATCATTCAAACTTCGCCAGCTATCCAATAAAACGGGTTACTCCCTCCCCAATGTTTTGGGGAAGCGGGTATCGGGGAGGTTTTTTTTGTCCCGATAATCTGCAGACCTCGGGTTGCCGACACTTCAGGGGCTAATCAGCTATGAGGTGAGTGTGACGTCATCGGTCTACAAGACGACAAGAGTATTTCCCTCAAGCCATTGGAGGAGGTAGTTCCAGTTAATGATTGTTGTTGTTTTAAATAAATTTGTGACTGCAATTATTTAAAGTGCGTACAAAGGTATACTTTATGTATCATGGAGTTATATAGTTAAATGAAAGCTACATACAACATGGCTGCCCCTCTTAAAGTGCGAACGGATACTCTCCTTATCATGGCAGTATATAGTTACATTTAAGAGAAGCACAACATGGCTGCCTCGCTTAAAGTGCGAAGGGATACTCTCCTTATCATGGCAGTATATAGTTACATTTAAGATACATACAACATGGCTGCCTCGCTTAAAGTGCGAAGGGATACTCTCCTTATCATGGAGGTATATAGTTACATTTAAGATACGTACAACATGGCTGCCTCGCTTAAAGTGCGAAGGGATACTCTCCTTATCATGGCGGTATATAGTTATATTTAAGATACGTACAACATGGCTGCCTCACTTAAAGTGCGAATGGATACTCTCCTTATCATGGAGGTATATAGTTACTATTTAAGATACGTACAACATGGCTGCCTCACTTAAAGTGCGAAGGGATACTCTCCTTTTCATGGAGGTATATAGTTACATTTAAGATAGGTACAACATGGCTGCCCCTCTTAAAGGGCGAAGGGATACTCTCCTTATCATGGAGGTATATGGTTACATTTAAGATACTTACAACATGGCTGCCTCGCTTAAAGTGCGAAGGGATACTCTCCTTTTCATGGAGGTATATAGTTACATTTAAGATACGTACAACATGGCTGCCTCGCTTAAAGTGCGAAGGGATACTCTCTTTATCATGGCGGTACCTAAGTTTGAGTCATCCCGTGTTTGAAACATTAGTTTGGGTGTTTATTAAACGACTCAACATATGAATACGTAGGTAGAGTGAGTCTGTAAAAGAGCAATGGCTGTCTTTAAGGAGATCTATTTCCCATCCCACCAGACGTTACATTTGAATTAGTTGACGCTACAAAGTAGTATTTATAAAACACTGTTGTATTCATATGGAGGGGTAATCACGTAAGAAGGTAATACAAACTTATGCATCATATTTTTTAACTGTTTAAATAATAATGTTATCATCAAAATATTCTACCACAAGCTTAATAATCAATTGTGCACACATTAAAGCACGTTATAAATGGTAACTAATCCTCTCAATACTTTATTTAGAAGTTGCAAAGTTGTTCACTATTCCTCTTTGCAGCAATGATATTTATGAATGCTCTGAAGAGATTATCTGTAAGAATGCTCTGAAGGAATTCTCTCTATGAATGCTCTGAAGCAATTATCTGTATGAATGCTCTGAAGGAATTCTCTCTATGAATGCTCTGAAGAGATTATCTGTAAGAATGCTCTGAAGGAATTCTCTCTATGAATGCTCTGAAGAAATTATCTGTAAGAATGCTCTGAAGGAATTCTCTCTATGAATGCTCTGAAGAAATTATCTGTAAGAATGCTCTGAAGGAATTATCTGTAAGAATGCTCTGAAGTAATTTTCTCTATGAATGCTCTGAATGAATTCTCTCTATGAATGCTCTGAAGAAATTATCTGTAAGAATGCTCTGAAGGAATTCTCTCTATGAATGCTCTGAAGAAATTATCTGTAAGAATGCTCTGAAGAAATTATCTGTAAGAATGCTCTGAAGGAATGGTTTGTATAAGTGCTCTGAGAATGTTGTGCAGGAATATCCTTTATCGATATTCTGTGGAGGTGCTCTAGCAGAGTGGTCTGGAGGAACGTTATTTGTGAATTCTCTGCAGATGAAATCTGTGATGATGCTTTGGACAGTTGAAACAAGACTACCAGTGGCACCGAGAATTAAGGTTTTATTTTGCACAGAACTTCACAGAGCACTTGACTCTGTTATTACGTGGGTTGAGGTAACATTCTCAAGAATTCTCCCTGCCTATTTCTCAAGAGACGCCATTGTTGCCAAACTTCCCCGGGTGTAACATTGTAGCCAACCTTCGTCACGTCTTATATCTCGAAAGCAATGTACTTGTTGCTGGAGATGTCAGGTTGGTAGGGCGTTAGATCGATTCTTCGGTGGGTCGACTTTGTTTGAGCGCGTCTGTAATTGTCTGTGGTTGGAATCCCAGCTCTAGCGGTGTTGGTATAATAGCAGTTGCTGATCACAGCTCTAAATCAGGACGACGGTCCAAATGAAGTTTAATATTTGAAACAAGATTGAGGAAGTAATTATTCATACAGAGAACTTGGCTTCCGGGTTTAACTGCTCCGTTTCTATTATGCTATGTTAGGTACTGTGGAGTGGAGCGCGTTGTTCGTGCAAGTTTCATCTCCTGTTGTCTTCACTGGGCTATTGTTGTGGTGATGGCAATTAGCACTGGCTATATATGTTGATTTACCAAGCATAGCGAGGTACTGCTATATCTGGACCAGTTGGCATTTTGTCTGTCTGTCTTTACAGATGTTTGTTCAATAACTGTCAAACGTGTTGACCAATTTTCACTAAGTTTGACAAGTACATTCTTAGAACCTAAGCCTAACGATGTATGTACATGTTTTTAGATCTGGCTATCCGTTAAAATGTGGTGACCATTCAAAGCTTTCTCGTTTTATTGATAATCTAGAGTGATTTGAATTTAAAATGATAAGTAATTGATCGAGTACTTGGGGCAGTTTTTTACTACACATATAGCGAGAATGACGTATTAAACTGCCTCAAGGGATGCTTTAAATATATAACCAGACTATATCTCGCTCTCATTTCATAAGCCCTCCCATCGTCAAGTCGACAGCAAAAAAAAAATTCCTCCACTAAATACATTCTCACGGTGTGATATATTTCACATGAAATGACCTGTGAGCCATTTGGTTTTGTTTGAAATTAAATTCTGAGCCCACCCCTGCCCTTCTGTCCACACCCAACCATTCCCCCTTTCTTGTGTAGAGGTGGTGTGAGAGGGGAATGGCAGGTTGCAGAGCTGTAGGGGAAAGAGAAGAGGTTCGGCTGATGGTGAAACTATGGATCATATACAAGAACGAGTCTGGGTAGATGGTGAGGCGTTTATTTGCTTGTCAAAACAAGTTTAAAAAAATAATAATCAAGAAATGTGACGTAATAACATGTGTAGCGCGTTAGACCTATATCACACTGGGATGCTGCAATAATAATACACGGAGTGAGGTCATGACGGCAGACCACACAAGTGCCAACATATCTGCCGTGGCATCCCTGTGTGATATAGGCCTTAGTCTACTCCCTGTTTACTCGGACTAACACACCACTTTCACTTGCAGGCTCTTTCTTGTACACCATCTTATGTGTCGTGTCTTATTGATCAAACCAATAGTGCATACCATAACCTAATTGTAGCCTTGTCTTTAAGGCATGGAACTACGTTTTGGAAGAAAATTCTCACTTTGGGTTATCCAGTTGTAATTAATTTCAATAGAGGTACATCCTGATAATAGACTAAGTTAATACAAACAAATGGTATAAGTTGATTTTTTGCAGTGCTGTACCTGTACAGGGTAAACATATTTTACAATTTTTGTTACCGCAGGACCCGTTTAAACTCCTGACGCCGTGGGATAAATCTAATACTACATTTTATACAGTTGTGTAATGCGGGGAGTATCATCATCAAATACAAGGCTGAAGCTACCAAAAGACCTATTTAAACTTCTGAGGCTGTGAGATAAATGTAATACTAGATTTCATACAGTTGTGTGATGCGGGGAGTAGCATCATCAAATACAAGGCTAAAGCTACCAAAAGACCTATTTAAACTTCTGACGCCGTGAGATAGATGTAATACTAGATTTCATACAGTTGTGTGATGAGGAGCATACATATTTTTTTAATTTAGTATAGTCGCTTTTTAAAGTCCATTTTGAATTTTGGTTCAAAGAGATAGTAACATAATAATTTAGCTTACGTAAGTTAGTCTTGCACACTATCGTGAAATCAAATTAATAACAATTTTAATAATAATGCAGAAATAATTACGTGCTATAGATTTCCAAAAGGAGAGTACCTCATAACTGTATTATTTTGGTCGTATTCCGACTGTGGGCGTAGATTTTTATTGCAAATTAATAGACTGGTCCTAACCAAACACTTATAGCTCTGAGTTATTTTGTTTCCGCCAATTTACAACTTGATTATAGTTTCAGCCAAAACAAACATTCAATATAAACAAAAAGCCGTTTTGTTTCCCCCGCGTCATCATGGCGTGGCTTGGTCTATCGTTTATTGTTGAACCTGCCCTGAGTTGTGTTAAATGGAATAATTAATATCTCATTACCCTGTTGTGTTAGTATTGGCATGACGTTCATTAATGGAATCACCTACAATCCTGATGATGGAATTGATTGCTTTGGTGAGGTACTACACTGAGAGTTCAGTTAAAAACATGTGACAGAATAAATATATATATATAATACATAAACGTATGGCCCAAATACTATTATTATTATTATTATTAGCACCGCGTCTTACTACCCATTTGGGCTATACGCACTTACGCTAATGTGTAATGGTAGGGTGATTGTGAGATGAAATGAAGGAACTACAGTTTAACGTGGAATCCGAACCACGATGGAGGCCTGGTATTCCCCACATTCACAAGATGTCTTGTCAGAGGAGAAGGAAGGGTTTGGTAATCAGATAAATCTTTGCCGGGACCGAGGATTGAACCCCGGCCGCCAGCACAGAAGTCTGACACCTTACCCCTAGACCACCAGGTCACCCTATGGCCCAAACAGATTGTAAGACGTGGTGATATATATATATAATATATATTATATATATATTAATTTATCACTCATAAAAAATAGAAACAACCTGTATCTTAAAACGTATTGGTTCTGGCTAATCAAGTAGAGTTCAATTAACTCGAATCCACACGACACATCACAGGGAAAGAATCAATATTTTTATAATATTAATTATTATTGCAGTGCAATACAAGAGACAGTAACCGATATTAATTAAATTATTTAAATTACACTTGATTGGATGTTCGCCGCATGGTTAAATTATGGCCCATGTAAATAGTCTAATAAAATGAAGTAAAAGTTAAAATAAAATATTTTACGAGCATTCCCTGGCAATAATTCCTCCAATTAACAGATGTATATTCTAAACAGTTATTACTGTTTTATTTTAGTACCAGGGAAATAAACCAAACATGTGCACTATAACTGAACACGAGTAGAAGATACTGATTACTACTTTAAATCTGGAGGATGCTGGAATCAAATAACTGAACCTCCATCTCGCTGACCCATTTGACTGAACCACTTGTCTGCTATTTCTAGCCAGATCCTCCTCCTGAGAAATACTGTTGCTATTTGAACCACTTGTCTGCTATCTCTAGCCTCCTCCTGAGAAATACTGGTGCTATTTGAACCACTTGTCTGCTATCTTTAGCCAGATCCTCCTCCTGAGAAATACTGTTGCTATTTGAACCATTTGTCTGCTATCTCTCGCCAGATCCTCCTCCTGAAAAATACTGCTGCTATCTGAACCACTTGTCTGCTATCTCTAGCCAGATCCTCCTCCTGTGAAATACTGTTGCTATTTGAACCACTTGTCTGCTATCTTTAGCCAGATCCTCCTCCTGAGAAATACTGTTGCTATTTGAACCACTTGTCTGCTATCTCTCGCCAGATCCTCCTCCTGAAAAATACTGCTGCTATCTGAACCACTTGTCTGCTATCTCTAGCCAGATCCTCCTCCTGAGAAATACTCTATCTGAACCACTTGTCTGCTATCTCTAGCCAGATCCTCCTCCTGAGAAATACTGCTGCTATTTGAACCACTTGTCTGCTATCTCTAGCCTCCTCCTGAGAAATACTGGTGCTCTACTTTCCAGAGTCTCAATACTTTCTGAGCACTGGTACCCATTTATCCTCGTGTTTAAATCTCCTTCCTCTACCCTAACCAGTGTTATAGAACAGTATCATGGAGTAATCATACAAGGATTACAGCTCCTCTCTTGTAAGTTTGTGTGTTTTTTAGCACCACGTCCTACCACCCATTCGGGTTATACACATTAGTACTAATTACACTGTTGTTAAAAGGATGACTAACGTTTAATTTAGAGTAAGTGTACCCGTATTCGCGTAGAGGTAGAGTGGAATTTTTTTTTTAAATCACCCTCATTACACCCAACTGGGATTTGAATATCGATATCCTCAATCTGGGTAGTCATATATATATTGCGATAGTATCGCCTCAGACCATGTGGCCACCTAAGTGTTTTTTTTTTATTATTATTTATATTTTTCACACGCCTACTCTACATTAACAATCCGGTTTGTCAAAATTTAACTAAGATTTTGGAGAAGGAATGAGAAAGGTATAAATTAGAGGAAATGAGCCCATATTTGCGTGAAAACAGATTGTGAGAGACAATTTATGAAGAATAAAAACACCCTCTAAGTGGATTTGATCTACGATCTCCCTGTCACTAGGAAATTAAACTAAGTGAGCTGAACATTTAGTCCACGTGACCAGCCGTACAGGCTGTTTTTAAGGACTTGCCGACCTTTGACGTCACGGCAAGTCAAGATAACATATACGTTTCATTCAGCGAGTTTTAAATATAAAATGTTGAAACAAAAATTATGAACGCTTAAATAATTCTAAAAATAGTATAATATTGTCACAATATCATTTTTTATATCAAAGTAGTGTTTTGTAAACTTTTTTTTAAATCGTCTACAGCTCAGAGCATTTGTTAGATTATTATAAACAAAAGAACGTCTGTGAATTCAAGAGACGGACTGGATTGTTTTAAATGAAGGTACGATGACGTCATCTCCAAGTCTGAGTGTTTTAGTGGATAAATAAAACTGGGGTACTGTTAACCTAATGTTCAAAATGTCTGACGAAAATAAAGAGTAATTTTTTTACAACCTTCACTAAAAGAATGCAACGAAATATGTCTCTCATCAACATTTCCCCGGTAAAAAAAAAATTGTTGTTAATTTGCAAACAAAAAAACAGAGAGAGATAGCGAGAATTAAAAACGTGTAGATGATTTCCAGACATATTTTAATTCGATATATTTCTGGCAATTATAATAAAATACAATATAGGTATAGATATATATATAATCTACTGGATGTTTATTTTATTTTCCTCTCCACAAGCGAATATTTGAGCAGTTCTTTAAAACTTACTCTCCTAGTGTTAAACTAAAAAAAAATATAATTAGAAATTATTTTTAATTTAATAATATTAACTTGATATTTGTATATATTTCGCAAAATAAATAAAATACCCGATTAAAAATGGCAATGATAACATACATATGACGAAAAGTATTGTCTACTTTAGATTTAATTTGAAGTTAATTAAATTTTTTAGTTTTATTATAACTTTTTTTATGAAGGAGTTTGGAATTATAAAAGTATTTCAAATTAATGCTAAATATTAAATTGTACAAGAGCATTTGTTTAATTTTCTAAATCAGTGTATAATTAATTCATGGTTAGATATAACAGTAACTCATGTTCTTTAGACTTAAATTTATGTAATATTTTGTTTTATTTATCATGTATGTTTATTATATTAATAATACATTTTGTGCTTTGAATATAAGTAGTTATTTTATTTTCAACCATTTTACTAACTTAAAAAAAAGGATTACACTCTGCAACATTAAAAATTATTTTATGTCCAATATGGCGTTGTGTGTTTTATTTAAACAACGATGGCAGATATTGTAGGTCAACCCATTAACCTAGAATAACAATGACGGAAGTTTGTTGCCATCTTCCTTCAACCTTTCCACATTACTACTGAAAATACACCCCCCCTCCCATGCACCCCTAAAACACCCTTACTCCCGAACGACGCTATTGAAAGGATCAAATGAAAAGGTCTTTGTTGCTGCCCCGAAGAAATTATTTTGTCGAGCACTGGTGCCTAAATTCTTCGGGCGGATATCAAAAAAACGACTGGCTTACAATTAATTTTTTTTAACAAAAGGATGTAAATTAGATTGACGGATTTTTAAAACATCACAAAAAAAAATACAAAAAAAGAATATAAAATGGTGTTAGCATCAAACAAAATACTACAAATATACATAAAATAGTGTTAGCATCACACAAAATACTACAAATATACATAAAATGGTGTTATGCATCAAACAAAATACTACAAATATACATAAAATAATGTTAGCATCACACAAAATACTACAAATATACATAAAATGGTGTTAGCATCACACAAAATACTACAAATTATACAGAAAATAGTGTTAGCACCACACAAAATGCTACAAATTATACAGAAAATTGTGTTCTTATCACACAAAATGCTAAAAAAAAACATAAGATAGTGTTAGTATCACACAAAATACTATAAATATACATAAAATGGTGTTAGCATCAAACAAAATACTACAAATATACATAAAATAATGTTAGCATCACACAAAATACTACAAATATACATAAAATGGTGTTAGCATCAAACAAAATACTACAAATTATACAGAAAATAGTGTTAGCATCACACAAAATACTATTATTATTATTATTATTATTATTATTATTAGCACCGCGTCTTACTACCCGTTCGGGTTATACGCACTTACGCTAATGTGTAATGGTAGGGTGATTGTGAGATGAAATGAAGGACCTACAGTTTTACGTGGAATCCGAACCACGGTGGCAGCCTGGCATTCCACAAAATACTACAAATAGACATAAAATAGTGTAAGTATCACACAAAATGCTACAAATTATACAGAAAATTGTGTTCTTATCACACAAAATGCTACAAATAAACATAAGATAGTGTTAGTATCACACAAAATACTATAAATAAACATAAAATAGTGTTAGTATCACACAAAATACTACAAATATACATAAAATGGTGTTAACATCACACAAAATACTACAAATAGACATAAAATAGTGTTAGTATCACACAAAATACTACAAATATACATAAAATAGTGTTAGTATCACACAAAATGCTACAAATAGACATAAAATAGTGTTAGTATCACACAAAATACTACAAATAGACATAAAATAGTGTTAGTATCACACAAAATACTACAAATATACATAAAATAGCGTTAGTATCACACAAAATACTACAAATATACATAAAATGATGTTAGCATCACACAAAATACTACAAATATACGTAAAATGGTGTTAGCATCACACAAAATACTACAAATAGACATAAAATAGTGTTAGTATCACACAAAATACTACAAATAGACATAAAATAGTGTTAGTATCACACAAAATACTACAAATATACATAAAATGATGTTAGCATCACACAAAATACTACAAATACACGTAAAATTGTGTTATCATCACACAAAATACTACAAATAAACATAAAAGTGTTAGTATTACTCAAAATACTACAAATAAACAGAAAATAATGTTAGTATTATACAAACTACGACAAATTAACTTACTTGAGTATTAAAACAAAATAAAGGTCAATGTAGCTGAATAGTAAACATTGGAGTTATATTTTACATCTGTATAAAATCATCTAGGAAATAGATTTAATAATTAAATGAGCAATTATTATTTTTAACGTTTAAAATGTGCGAATTCAACAGGTTTTTTCAACGAGACGTACTATTTTGGTATACTTATATGAGACTTAATTGGATGAAGTAGTTTAATTTCTGGTTCGAAATTTAATAAATTACAAAAATTATACATTTGCTTATTTTTATTTACAGTTACATTGAAACATTTGAGGAAATGTCTTCTTAAAGATATTTTTAATCTAATTTAATAGGTTCTATATTATATTGTTTACATTGTGAAAATAGATATTTCCCCCAACTTGGAAATTCGAGAAATTTATTACATTTATTGACCTCTCTGGCCTCAAAGAACTCGAAAGTTGAAGGTAAGCTCACCGTACAACATTATCTCGAGACACAACCTCAAACGATTATATTCTCACACTATCCTTCAATCAACATCTTGGCCTAGCAAGCTGTCTCGTATCTTCAGGTTTCCCAACTAAAGTGTTGTGTACACGCCTGTAATCACCCGTACGCGCCACATGACCACTCCCCCTCATCCTGTGCTCCTTGATTATCTTTAAGATGCTATTTATGTATCAATGTAGTATGAAGAGTTGTAAAATTATAAAAGTTATCAAAGAAAGTTGTATTAAAACCCAAATAAACTTGTAAAATATAACATTAGTTTTATATTATAAAAGAAACATCCACCATAAGAGCCTTTGTAACAATAAAAACTTATTAAAATTAATACATATTACATTTAAAATTATCAGACTCGTGAACAGCGGGGAATTAGATTGTTATTAGATAAATAATTAGTTGTATATCATTTGATTAATATTTTAATAAAATTAGAACTGATTATGTCTGACAAATTAGCTCAGTTGATAGCGTTTCTGTCTGAGCTAAGAGTTCCGGGTTCGATTCCCGGTATGGGCGAAAAATGTATCATTTTTTAAATATGAATTAATGGTCGGGGACTGGATGTTGTGCCTGTCCTAGTGTTAAGTTGGATTATAAAATACATGAATCTACGGCAGACCTAGCAAGCCGGTGGTGGGAAATATATGGCTTTGATAAAAAACTGACCACAGGCTGGAAACTGGAATAAGTAAAAATGCTGAAAAGTTTTTACAAAATGGTGAAAATTGAATCCATTCATAAAGTTAAAAAGTTTTGAGTTTACAGATTGATGATTCTTAGTCTCCTTGTGTTGCGATGCCGCGTGAGAAGTCCCCATTTGACTACTAGTTCCTCCTTGTGTTGCGATGCCGCGGGAGTAGTCCCCATTTGACTACTAGTTCCTCCTTGTGTTGCGATGCCGCGGGAGCAGTCCCCATTTGACGACTAGTTCCTCCTTGTGTTGCGATGCCGCGTGAGCAGTCCCCATTTGACTACTAGTTTCAACGTTGTTCTAAATCACCCTCAGGTGGGAATCTTGAGAGGAAGGTGCTCTCATTCATTACATGGTCGTCAAGGAATATGTCTGGAGATGGATACAAGACATGGTACGGTGTTCTTCATTATGTAATCTTCTCTATTCTTCTGTGTGTTCATCCTTATTACTCTTCTCAGTACTTTGTTCTCAAAACCTCTCCATTTATTATCGCGGGACCACGCTTCACATCCCAGAGAGAGTATTTCTGGTATTTTCATCACCAGGAGAACTCGCACATTATTTTATCACCGCATCATTTAGATTGTACGTGGATCTACTAATTATGCTAATGCGTTGGGTGGGTAGGGGTTATGGGTTGTCTTTAGAGGCTATGCACCCGCATTTTCATGTAGGTAGATTAGAAAACTATTTAGGGAAAAATTTCTGCACAACTGATTAGGATTCAAACCTCGATATCCCTATCATCGGCAGTCCCAGTCTATTGCGAGAGTGACGCCTTAGACTATTCAGCCATCGAATTAGGTGAGAACTTAAACTGAAGTGAGAACTTTAAAACTCAGGGCATCTAAATTATATTCGCTAAAATTAAATAGCGATTTTCCAAAACCGATTTTATTCTCATCTCACAGCTATATTTTCTCAGTGTATCGCGGTTAGTCTAATTTACGAACGAGGGGAAAGATCTCTGCAATGATAAAAGGGTAAAGATGACTTAAAATCTGCTCTTATCAAGATAATAGTTCCCCGTTCCGCCACCAAAGTTGGGCATCGCGCCAACGCAAAGTTTGGCGAGGCCATTAATTGGAACATAAATAAGTTATTTCCAACATTCGTGGTAATATGTGGGTCTCTAGTTTCACAACTCACCACGTGGATGTTGGCGGATGTTGGTGGATATTTGTTTATTGGTTGTGGAACTTTATCTAAGTGATACAAACTGTTCAACAAACATTTGTTTGTAAAGGTGGTTTTGTCAATGTTAGGAACATCCAAACTCTTAATTCTGTCAACTGTAGACCTTCTCTCAATAAGTACCTTATGTTTATAATTACTAATTACGTTTTAACATTTATCTTTAAATTTAAATATTAAATATCTACTATAGTTTCTCCTTGGATTTCAAGTAAGACAGAAACAAATTAATATTGTATTCAATAGGACATTTTATTCATAGAAAGTAGACGATTTTCACGTATTTTAAAAGTAAGTTACAAATATATGTCAAAACTTAAATAAATACACCCTAGTTACTCGATATAAGGCTGAGAGTATCAAATTAAAATCACTTTAAATGCGCTAATTAACGAGAATGTGTAGATATGTTTAGTTTAATGATCTACACATAATAATACAAGCAGTTGTTTTATTATGTCGTTAGAATTTGATGAGAAATCTTTTAAATAAAAGGTTCATGTTCAAGTTCCGGGATTCCCGTGAAAAATATTCAAGAACAGATGAGATTAAATTTAGCTAAATATAGCTATTAAAGCACTATTTTATATATTTTGGACACACATTTTATTTTATAAAGACAAATAAAAAAACTTAAAGTCTTGCCCCCTTATATCCCATCTTAACACTAGATAAGTGCTTGCTGCCCCTTGAAGCTCCACGTCGGCAAAAAGCCTGACGCCGGTCGGGCCTCACGTCCTGTTTTAATAATTAGGCGGAAAGTTTCTGACCCGCATAACTCTGATAGTAACTAGGATATTAAAACCACCGTCACGTTGGCGCACCTTACACGAGTCAGTGCTGCCAACCTAGCAGTCCCTTCAGACCTAAACTTCCCTGGGCAGTCGATTCAACAGATCACTGAGGTATACTTCAGTCGCCGCACCGAGGCGCAGATATAAACAGCAATGTAGGGGAAGAAACAACCCCGCCATAACACGTCAATAACAATATATTCTTACTCATAGTAAGAATCTCTAAAGCTCCCAATTTTAAAGGAATAGCCCCGCCTTCGTACGTCGACCACAGTACATAGAAGGACTTTAGAGCTTCCAATTTAAAAGCAATAACCCGGCATTACCTCCGATTTTACGATCGCTCACCATTAAATTCTGTACCTTAGACTGCGCCCAACTTCTAGAGTTCCCTCGTTACTGTGCATACATGCGCTTCAACCTCTCATTTACACAGTTAGAGGAAGTTTGGTTCTTATAGCGCCCGATAGACTTCAGTGGTTGAAGTAACTACTTTATACTTATTTACAACTAGTTATTAGACAGGTTAATTATACCATATTAACAAAACATAACCTTCAATTATTGATGAATGCAATTAAGATTAGACTTAGTGTGTGAGAAAGTATATTTTTGTCAGTTATTGCGTAAGAGTGATAAAGTGATAATAAGATAAATTAATTCTTTATTTATTAAATTAATATTTCTACGAATTGGGATATAAAATATTATACAAAAATAACTGTTATCCGTCTCAAAATAAAGGAGATGTCGGGGTAGATAGGAGAAAAATAGATTTTCGGTAATAAACATATATTCCCTTCAAATTATCCTGTTAAAATTGTTGAATGGATTAGCTTTTAATATAATTTTGTCCCTGCTATACGCGTTCCATTACATGCGCCGTGTTGTTGTTCCTTTTACATGTTTCTATCTATCTATCATCATTCTTTACATTTCTCCATTTTCTCCCTTTTGTGTTGTTATTGGTTTCCTCTTTTAGGAAGTTACGTTGCGCGTTTCACACTCCTTCCTGATAAGTTCCTATAGAATGAAACCTAGGTCTGGGGAATGGGCGGTAACGATATATTTTCTTTAAGAGGCAACCATTACCTCTTTGTCCAGTAGCAGCAGTGTAAAGTGTGAACTGTGTTCTTCTTTTCATTGTAAAGGCCATATTGTGTTCTTCCCCTTTTATATGTTTCCATCAATCTCGTCCATTACAGAATCTGCCTTAAAATATGCGTAAAGAATTACCCTGACCGCAGGAAGATCCCTGGATAACTCAGTGGTAGAGAATTGGTGCGATAAGCCAGAGGTACCGGGATCAATTCCTGTGTCTAGGTGTCATTTTAAAATTTATTTGACTTAAGATATTAAGTTTTAGCACGATCGATAAAATGGTTTCGACTTTATTATTGATTCTACCTAAGCTGAGACCTGACGTAAACAAAGCCACGTGGAAGTCTATGCGCTGGTTTGCTGGTGAACGGACTTCAATGGTATCCTTTCACTAAATAGTCCCTCCTTTGCTTTGTACTCAACTTGTTTTAAAATAACATAATGACATTATAATAACTAAAACTATCCCTTCGTTTGGTTTAGAAATTGTACTTTAAACTTTGCAGGCGCTGTTCGAATACCAACAAATTCCTGACTCAGTGTTGAGAGACCCCCTGGTACAGTCCTTGTCACATGTTAACATCAAGTCAGCAACTGTCAGTCGACTGTTCATATCTGCAGTGTTGAGTGATTGTTGTAAATGTTGGGTACTTCCCGTCTATTTATGACCTTTTCTTAGTCTGGTCCGAGTTTTGTTAAACATAAGAGATAACCTTTTAAAGTATTAAAAAATACAAACATTAGGAGGAAACTACTATGCTATGGAATAGACTATACATGGTCACGCCTGTTTAAAATATTACACTGGTGTTCCACCAATCATATATGTATTTTGCGTAGTGATATGTGGATGTTTGTTTACTGCCGGTCTCAGGTTAGGATGGACCAATAATAGACCAACAGAAAAATGTCGTTGAAAAACCCCTTTTTTCATGTTTGGTGGGTCATGAAAGGTTTGTATATATTAACATCTATAATTCAATTATTATTTTTTACGATCACAATAATTTCTCTCTCCGCGGGGGAGTAATAAAAGGCTGTCCACCCCTGATCGTAGAAGGAGCTGTCTAAGTATGAATGACGTTGGTCAGGATCACAGACGAGTCTTTCTCAGAACCTCAGTCCAGTTTTCCGTCGTATCTTTGAGACTTCCTAAGAGTTTGGTGCAGTTGTTTATTCAAGTGTGTGATTTATGGCCGCCACTTGAAGTTCAACCGGGCGCCGTATTCAAGCAACAGCTTGTTTCTAAGTGCATACTAAAATGGGGGTGATTTCAAGTTTAACGATATCTGGAAACTCTTATTGGACGATATCAATGTCTGAAGCACCGCAATACTGGGCTATAAATAAAATAACCGCTTTTTGGATTCGTATATTTACTGCCATCTCAACGTTTTTCTACAAACTACACTTACCTAACACAACGCTTTAGACCCACCTCTATGGCCACATGGTATAAGAAGTTAGTGCCGTAATAGACTAGACTACCGAGGATGGGTAGATCGAAGTTCGAATCTCAGTCGGGTGAACTGGCTGTGGTTTTTCCTAAAAGGTTTTTCACTCTTACTGCACGCAAATGCGGGTTGACTTCCTATAAATCTAGTCTTCCTCATCGCTAAAACCAATATATTGGTTAGTTAACAAGTGTATAGCGTGACCGGGTAGTAAGACGTGATGCTCCAGAAGAGAAAACAATCTTAATGTGGCATTAAAATTAAATGAAGCTGAGATAAGAATGTTTTCAGTTTTTATAAAATACAAATAATTGATCACAGAAAATAAAATATATTATTTTTTGTCACCACATATTACTACCCGTTCGGTTTTTATACATGTGTACTAATTATTCCAATGAGTTATAGATAAGGAAGGCTGAATTTATAAGAAGTGTGCTCGCATTTGTGTGAAGAAAGAGTGTAAAACCATTTGTATAAAAACACCTTCATGATACTCAACCGGGATTCTAGCACCGATCTCACCGTCATCGGCAAATCAGTCCAACACGATAGTGACGCGCTAGACTGCATGACCACCGATGAGGGCTATTAAAATAACGTTTAATGTTTAGTTTGACATAACTCGTTCTTCCACCCAACACGGTTAATCAATTCGTTTGTTTCATCTTCCAAGAGACGCTACAGCGTTCCCCATCCTCACGACTCCATAGGTGACGTCAGAAATATTCATTATTATTATTAGCACCGCGTCTTACTACCCGTTTGGGTTATACGCACTTACACTAGTGTGTAATGGTAGAGTGATTGTGAGATGAAATGGAGGACCTACAGTTTAACGTGGGATCCGAACCACGGTGGAGGCCTGGCATTCCCCACATTCACAAGTTGTGATTAATACACGTCTTGTCAGAGGTGAAGGAAGGGTTTGCTAATCAGATAAATCTGTGCCGGGACCGAGGATTGAACCCTGGACCCCCAGCACAGAAGTACGACACGTTACCCCTAGATCACCAGGTCACCTGTTTTGTTAGTTTGTCATTGCTTAAAGTATAATAATGCTGTTGCTGTTGTTTTATTTATTTCGCTGAGTCTTACTGCCCGTTTGGTTAAATGCATGTGTACTAATTACTCTGATATGTTGTTATAGATGAGGAAGTTTGAATTCAAATGAAGTGCACCCGCGTTTTCGTGGAGGTAGAACAGTAAACTATTTAATGAAAAAACAGCTCCTGGCTCAGATTTTAACTATAACCTCCCAATCACTGGCAAACCAGACTAGATGCCAGCTATATCTGAACATGTCTGGTTAGAATACCAGCTATATCTGAACATGTCTGGTTAGAATACCAGCTATATCTGAACATGTCTGGTTAGAATACCAGCTAATAAGATTTGTGGCATAGATCGGACTTGATTCTAATCAGTTTCCATCGATTTGTATTTCAGGTGTATTAAATCTTAGAAAACAAAGAAGGGAAAAAAGGATAGTATATTTTAGTTTAAAATTGGTTGGTAATTTTACGGTAAACTTTAAAAGTGACACTTGTCTGCTAACCAACCATGTTTGGATTGAAACGCATGCGTTTCTTTTATTAATTTGTTGGTTTTGGAGTCTATTAGAATGTCACTTATTATCTTTAACCTTCGGGCCTATCGTTATATTGTACGCCAGATTCCTTGATATCCTTAATGTAAATGTCACAGGAGATTGCGAAAAATTGTAAAACCCTTCTAGCTAAGCTTCTTAAAATACTTTTTAATTTTTTTACTTTGTAAAGAACTTGAGCTGCTTAAAAACTCATATTTTTTAGTTTCAGTCCAAAAAGTTTCTCACACCTGTCGTTAAAAAACTTTTAAGGGTGTCGTGTTGTGTTACACAATTTGTTTGTGTTTAATCTTTTATATTGCACACGCGAGATAACACAATCTACGCGTTTTAAAAATAGTTCAATGATGTTTTCTAGATAATGTATGTTTTTGAATAATATATTAATGCTGATTTCATAATTACTACCAATTGCTTCCACCACGTCAGTTGTTTTATTCAGAAATTTAAAAAATTGATTTTCACAATTTTTTATTAATTTTGACAAAATGTGTGCATTAAAATTATAACATAATGTTACTCTTTATATGACTTTTATTTTCATTCATGTTTAAAATAACTATTTTTAGTAGCTATGAGGACAGTAGACCTCCCTTCATGTTATTATCGTTACTACAGTCTTACTAGTAGTTCTGTGAACAGTAGACCTCTCTCCCTCCATGTTATTATCGTTACTACAGTACTGTTTGTTTTTATTAATCTTTAGATTTATCATGACAGGAGGTAGAGTAGTTTGTGTCCATGGTTATACCAGATTATCAGGACATATGAAAACCAATTAAATTTACATGTAGCGTCAGCCATATTGGTTTTTTTGACGTTTCAATCTTTCCTCGTAAAGATGGAGTGCTCCATTGCATCGCTACCCAATTTCATCCCCTTGTGACTAAATTTGTATTTTTCACCCGCTATCTTTGATTCGCCACCTTGTATTTTTCAACTTTCCAATTTTTCCGAAGTTTTTATACTCTAGTGTGTTACCCTATTACAGAGATTGTTTGGCTCACCACTCAGGCCCCAGTTGACCTCATCTCGACAAGGCTCCACTCCACTAACACATCTAGGCACTGTCAACATCGAACTGACTTGAGGTATCTTAGTTCATTCCTCACCACGAGTATTGTGCCGCGCCCGAGAAAAAAAGAAGATGGACGATATGCGTGAACTGAATGCGCACCATCAGCAGTGTTCAGAAACAAAGAACTATTGTTTTGCATGCGTTTAAAAAACGCGTGGACTGTTTGAGCATGTTCTAGAAGACGTCTACCTTTTACCCCTCTCCCTCTCCTTTGGTTTCCACACCTTGAGAACACATGACATCATTCGTTGGGCATATAATAGCCCCGTTCTGTAATGCCTGTACACATTACACTGCGATCAATAGGTGAGAGACCTTGGTCCTAGAATAAGTTTACGTGTGTATATTCAAATTTTTGTTTGGCTGTAATAATTCAAAATTATCGTTCAGGATTTTATATTTGAAGCAATCATTTATTAACTGTACATGGCCTCTTTTAATTTTCTTGTAGACCATGAATAATCTATATATCTTTGCACGGTTTGACCGAACCGTTTATCTAACGTTACCTTGTGATCTTTTGAGAGAACTCTTTTATTTATTCAATGTACTTTTTGTTTCATCCACTTCACGGATGGGCTTGTACCTTGAAGCATTGCCATCTTAGGTTCATAATTGATTATGGCAGAGTCATACCTTTGTTCTGCCGATTTTATATATTTAAAGATTATATCTCTTGTTATTTATTGGAAGATAATTTAATATTGTTACTTTTTTGAAAGTTTATACTATGTTGGTTAAATGTGGGACCGTGAGTTAGCAGGTTTGCTTTCTAATATAGGCTTTAATATTTAACGTTAATGCAGCCAGTTAAGGCCTATATTTCTAAATTAAATTCTTGTTTTTTGTTTCTAATATGCCCAATTATGGCTGGGGAGATCTATGTTATTGGGAATTCATTGTTTACTGTTTGAGAACAACCGGTGGTGGCGAGTAAATATCTTTCACATTACTAGTGCTTTTGACTATCCATTATTATTATAATCATAGGGTGTGTACGAAGGTCCATTAAACTTCAGATTTTAAGATTTATTTTGAGTCGCCATTTAAGATCGTAGAAAGGCGTCCCTCATGTTTCTTATATAATTGTTCAATTTTGATTGTTATGTGATGAATTTCTTCATCGCCCATCGAAGATGGCCACCGCGTTTTTCTTTCGTCCACATTTTATTGCTTGTAAAGCGCTCCAGAG
>CABFVZ010002868.1:50986-95972 GCA_902151445.1 Timema monikensis | reverse complement strand
GTTGATACAAGATATATCTAGTTGAGCAATATTGCAACCACATCTCATACGTTGATACAAGATATATCTAGTTGAGCAATATTGCAACCACATCTCATACGTTGATACAAGATATATCTAGTTGAGCAATATTGCAACCACATCTCATATGTTGATACAAGATATATCTAGTTGAGCAATATTGCAACCACATCTCATATGTTGATACAAGATATATCTAGTTGAGCAATAGTTCATCAAGCAATGAGATGCATACAATGTGCATTTAACTTTTGGAATTTTAAATATATTAAAGGATGATGGCTCTGTTCTAGAGGTCAGTTGGACCTTCAGAGTAGAATTCCAGCCCTAAAAGAAGAAATGCAGGCGGCCAGGGCTCGATTGGTTATGGTGAAGAAGGAAGAAGCCGAGGTGGGGGCAGAGCTTCAGAATTGCTGTAGACAAGTGGAGGAGGCCCGTAGTTCCATGAGGGCCACAAAGTCTCAGGGAGCTGTCGTTGACTTTCTCATGGCAGAGAAGCAGTCAGGGAGGCTTCCAGGAATATTCGGGAGATTGGTATGCTCTCATCATCTGTCATTGGTTTATTCAAATATATAAGTTAACCTATTTATTTCTTAAAACCATACTAATTAAATAATTAGAGTGAGTCTACTCTCATCAAACAAGTAATTAACAACTAAATCTTGTAATGTGAATTTTTGTGTGTGTTTGATTGGAATTACTATTAGTTTATTTTGCTGCAATCTAAAACAAGTTATTTTATTATACTTATTTTTAAAGTCAAAGTACAAACACAATTTATTTAAATGTAAATTCTTCACTCATCATTAATTTCCCCCATTTATTCCCCTACCCTATACCACACCATACACTCCTTGAATTAATTTTAAATTTATGTTTTAAAAAAATGAAATAATATTAGGGAAATGATAAGAGCACAAATAAAAGTAAAAACACTAACATATATTTACACACTATGTTATTTCGATGCTATTATAACATTGAAATATTGATGTGTGTGTAAATTAAATATGTGTTAGTGGTTTTACTTTTATTTGTGTTCTATGTACTTTATTTCATACATATTAATTGGTTTTATATTGTGCCTAACCTGTTGACAGGGTGACTTGGGGGCTATTGACCAGAGATATGATGTGGCTGTGTCAACAGCTTGTGGGGCTCTAGACAACATAGTTGTAGACACAGTGACGACAGCAGAACACTGCATAGAGTGCTTGCGTCGTAATGACGTGGGACGCGCTACATTCATAGCATTAGAGAAACAGGAACGCTGGAGACCATATTGTAACCAAAAAATCAAAACGTGAGTTCAAATCCATCCAATATAGGTGAACATTTTATTTTTAAAATATTTCATATGCACTTTATAAATACTAGTTGAAAAGCATATCCAACTTTCAAAATATTTTAACTGTCATTTGGTTCGGTAGCTTGTGTGGCTATTTAAAATATATTTTTATTCAGGTGTACATTTAGCATTAACATTTCATCAATATTATTAAGTTACACTTTCAACTTGGGTTTGTATTTTAAGCGCCAGTAAAAAAAACTTGAAAAGTACTAGAATTTGGTTAACTATCTAGAATTTAAAGCTATCAATGTAATTTATATAAATGTACATGTAACTCTGAACTTATAAATGGCTTGCATTGGAATGTTGTTGGGCATTGAACTTTATAAACCTGTTAGAAGTAGAGTTTCATTATACTTTGTTGGACTGAGATGTCTTGTTATCACAAAATAGAAAGATATCCAGAGTGTAAAGGAACTTTGCCATCTGTTGCGTGCGCTGAACAGATTCAAACACAGAAAGAACGCAGGTATTTCCATCGTGGCAGAGCGTGGTTCCATGAAAACAGCTTATTTCTTTCTGTGTTTATTGTGATTGTTTAATTCACTTGGTGGATTGGAATGTTTGTGGGCCAAGGTTCAATAATCAACCTCGGAATATTGATAAATGGTTTTCTTTGGCAACACATTCCCTAATCAATACGAATTTATCCCTGTAATGTAAGAGATAGTTACATTCCATGTACACAGTATTGGTCCAGGGTCAGAGAAAGTGTACTCTATGGCTCAGTCCAACTGGGTAGGTATATCCCAATTTAACCACGGGGAATAACATTCTCTCAAAACAAAATACAATGAAGGCACAGCCGAGTGATACACTACAAAGTATACATATTATAGATGTTCTTGAAAACATAAATGTTTTATGTTTCTTCTATACAGTGTTGTGAAAAAAGTTTAAGACAGTATTTTTCTAAATTTGATAGTATTGCCTTGGCCAATATCTGGGCTGATTTATTGGATGAAATCAATATGAGAAATCTAATACTGCAATCTGAGGATACTACACTTGAAATAGAAAAAGAGAACATTGCAGCTTTAAGAGATGAAGTCAATGATAGAAGAGAAATGTGGCCAATTTACGTAGAAAGTGCTAAAAATATTGCTGCTGTATTAGTAGTCCCTGCAGAGTTTGGAATTGTAGGATGGGTAATTGTAGCTTTGCCTTCATTTGTCGAATTGCAATTTCCTTTGATGTTCTCCAATGCTGTTATTATTTGAGGAAAATTCTGAGAGATAGGAGTCACTTCCCATACTCTAGAACCCCATCTAGGGTCAGAAGCCCTATGTAAAGATTTTTTGTTTCATTTAAAAGTATGTCCCATCTTTCCAAACTACTGCGGAAGAAATTGTAGAACTGTTTGAAGTTGTAAAAGGTCACGACTCGTAATGATACTTTGTTAGCTGCGAGAACACCAACCAAATTCAAGGTATGAGCAGCACAAGATGAAAACATTGCAGTTGGATTAATCCATTTTATTCTTTGAACTTGCCAGCCGGCCACATTAGAACAATTGTCAAATCCCTGGCCAACACAATTGTTAATGTCTATTCCATGTTTCTAAAGCTCTTGCAGAATGGCCTTTGCTATTTGTTCTTCCGTTTCCTTAAAACAACAAAGAATTTTAAAAAATCATTCTTTTATGTTCCGTTCATTGTTTTCTTCAGAATAGAATACATATCTCAAAACAATTATATTTTGCTCAGTTTTTGAGATGTCCACTGTTGAATCACAGATAAAAAAAAAAATAAACAGCTTCTTCTCGTTCACTTACAATATTCTTGAAAACTTCACTGCTACAAAGTTTCAAAAATTCATTTTGACTTCTCCACGACATATTGTGAACCGATTTTCTTTTTTCAAACTGGCACTGTTTTATATTACTGGTATAATCCTTCAAAAATGGATCATAAGTTGCTAAAAGTTCTATAGTACCTAGAAAATTCCCATTGTCCTTGTCACCCAACTTAGCACTGCTTCCTCTAAAAGGTAAATTACACCTTGCAAGAAATAAGGTAACATCTCTTATCCGCTTAGGAAGTTCTTTTAGTAAGCCTCTTGACTCAGAGTTTGTTCTTGGATCATACTGTCAACACCAAGTCCTGCTTTGCTATTTTCATAACTTCTTCAAGAAATGTAGTTGTTTTTGTGAAATAAATTGTTTTCGTGCTGTGGTAAATATTTGTACAAATTTTTCCAGTGTGATTTAGTGTAATCAAATCCTTCCCTAAAGATTAATCTTGATGGTTGTATTTTCCTATCTTTATCACCAAAGAGAAGGCATGACCATCAAAAAGCCTAAGTTCTGTGTTACTCCAGACTAAAAGATCTCTTTTAATTTTAAATTTGGCACGAGAACAATTATAGTACAGTAGATATTCAGAAAACTTTCTATTTTGTGGGTCTACAAAACTTTCCATAAGTTTGACATCAACTAGCTTAAATCCTTTAGATAGTATTGTCTCTCTGTCCGTTGTATTAACCCTTTTTCTGCGATAATCTAATATATCCGATCTCAGCATTATAGCCATTGACTGCGGAAATAGACTTTAGCCCAGGACGTGCAAACTTTATCTGCCTTTGCTGCGACAGAAATAGCCCCAAGAGTGTTATAACACTGAATTTTTCCTACTAGCATGCCCGTGCACCTCTGACATCTGGTGTTAGTTTTGAGAACTGTTAATCAGCAGCTGATAAATCATAACAATAGTAGCGCTTGTTCACTCCCACATTTCACTACTTGAAGCGCACATGCAATATTTATGTGGCAGAAAACATTGTTGAGTGATTTATTAGTGTATTAGTGTGGTATTTGTGATATTTACCGAGTTATTCTACTGTGTTAGTAATCTTTAATTTATGAATTTGTGCCATGGGAATGTTAATAAAGATAATATTTGGTTAGTATAAATATTGGAAATTTCAATAATTCAGCGAGTTTTAAAAATTACTTTATTTCTTATAATTGCTATTTTATTTTTGTTCTTTGCCTATTTCCTATTTTTAACTATGCCTAACACAAATATATATTATAGACTACACAAAATTATTAAAGTGTGTTGATGTAACCTATTTTCAATAGTTTTCTTTTTGTCACATGGCCTAGATTAGGCCGATACTAGACCTGTCCTCATTTAGCGGTTGGTTTGACACTTATGTGGGTTGCTAGTAAAATAAAGAATGGTTCTAATAGCAGAATAACATTGCATTTGGTTAAAATGTGACATAAATAATATGTGACATAAAATTTTATCGATATAAAGTATATATTATTATGTGATTTATTGACAACTTGGTGCTAAATTTCTTATTTAAAATGCATTACTAGTTGAAAATCACATTATTTTATCCTAATCATGATCATTATGCAAATTTTCAAATTTTGAATTTTAGACGTATAATTATATTTTGAAGAAAGCACAGGAAAGAAAGGTGGATAAAAACACTAAAAAGGGACGAACAAAAAATGGCTTTTACCATGAAAATAACAACACAGTTCACACTTTACACTGCTGCCATTGGACAAAGAGGTAATGGTTGCCTCTTAAAGAAAATCGATCGTCACCGCCAAATCCCCCACCTAGGTTTCATTCTGTCGGAACTCATCAGGGAGGAGTGTGAAATGCGCAAGGCCACTTCCTAAAAGAGGAGACCAAAAACAACACAAAAGGGTGGAAATGTAAAATGGTAAAGAATTCAAGTTCGAGAACATCGGATGTGTGAGACTTCTTTGAGAGAGACAAATCTTGGCCACTTATTGCTACGTGTAAAGTTTTAAAACATCCTCAAATATGTCTAATCTTAGAGACCATCTTTTTCATTCTCACAAAAGTGTTAATTGTACGTTTATTGAGTATGGTATGGTAGTGGAAATGTAAAAACGTTCTTTTAAAACTGTGCCAAAAATTTTCAGAAATGTATCTTTTATAAATAGTGTTTTAATTACAAAATTCAATATCAGTATCATTTTATTTCTAATTCTGTCTTTCCTCTTTTCCTTTTTTTTCAGACCATTTATGTTCGTAGGAATCTGTTACTAAAATTAGAAATGACTTCTATTTCGATCTGATAGATTAATTTTTTATTTAGTCTACATTTTATTTGATATTTTCCCAGCCCTAATTTCTTGTGTGCTTATATAGCTGCAGGCTGGATAGTAACATAAAGCGGGCCAGTCAGATATGTCCAATGTGTCGTGGTTTGTAAACCCTGCCCTAAAGGATTATATGCTTGACATATCAACCTATGACAAAACAGGAGACTTCATCAGATGTTGCATGAAGGCAAATATAATATTTTGGTTACCAAGTTTTATGTGTTTACTCGGAGCCCGGCAAAATTTTATTACTATTTGTGTTTTATCCAGAAAATATTTTTATTGGAATTCTTTGGTCATTTAAATACAATTATTTTATGGCTTTGTTTATTCAACCAAAATAACACGTCTATCTTAAAGAAATTTTATATTACGATATATTTTGGAATGCCAACTAACCCAAATAAAATTCCTCATTGTATTTGGTTTTTGTGTGTAGGCCAGAAAATGTTCCTCGGCTGTTCGACTTGATTCAAGTACAAGACGAGCAGTTGTACTTTGCTTTGAGAGATACGCTTGTCGCTCAGGACCTTGAACAAGCGACTAGAATAGCTTATGGCGCAGAGAGGCATCGTGTTGTCACACTTGGTGGGGAACTCATAGAGCTCTCAGGTCAGTATACTTAATAGAAATGTTGTCATAACTCTTGTAGCTATTCTATTAGATAAATTATGAGGAGTGATGGTCTTAGGGTGTAGTGCTCGCGACTTCAAACCCAGCCGCTGACAGATTTTTCGAACAACAATTAATATGGTAAATCCCAAAAAAGGGGATAAATAATGTATAAAATATTTTGTGATCACAATAGCATGGTTTCATTTGGAGAGCGCATTAAATATTTTAGTGATCACCATCACTAGTTTACGTTAACAAAAACAAGTTAGATGCGTCTTGTTAGCCAGGAAAGAACAATACAAAGCTCACAAATTAGATCTCCGTGAAATACTCATATTCTTTACATAAAAATCAAACTTATTTAAATCATTATTTTTACATCTCTCCATTCCAACAAAAAGAAAAACATGTCTTACGTCGATTTACCCTAGATATAAACTATCAAATGTTTGTATTGATTATAAAGTAGAGCAATCCACATTTAGCTGTCAACGTCCAAAACACTACCTTCACTAATCAAAGTTATTATGGCGGTTATCAATAACATCTACACTAGCGCTGATGGCGCCCAATAAATTAAGTTAATAAGTAAATATTGGTGTTAACAACATCACTAGCGCTATTTTCAAGTTAGAGTCCAATAAATCAAGTTCATTACCTTGGGAACCAAGTTTAACTCTAAGACAAATTTTAAGTCCAAATGGAAATATTATTATTAACAATATCACTAGCGCTATTTCCTGGTGAGAGTTCAATAACTCAAGTTCATTACATTGAGATAAATTTAAGTCCAAAAGATTTCAAAGTCGCCATTAGAGCGAATATATCGACACTGGGATTTCACAAAAATGGTGAATATTAGAAAATATTAAAGGCGCCAATAGAACTTAGCTATTCTTAATTATAAAAATCTAAAAAAAAAAAGAAAAGACACAATTTAGTCATTTTCAACCAGACTCCTAATTTTAATATTCTATAAGAAAAATAAAACTTCATTAAACCAAAAAAGAATTTTGAAACAAAAGAAAAGATTACGTGCCGAAAAAGAATTTTGCTTACATTTTTTATCGCCCTGTGAATATCGAAGCCAGTCCAAGAGTGCTTCTCCACTCGCACGATCACTCTTTTATATGATTATAGCACAGTCCACAGAACACGGAATGAGGGGATCACAAGGGGAGGAAAACCAAAGAACATAAACAAGGGGGTGGGGGATTCCACATGCTTCTAGAATGGAGTAGAACAAAACTGGGCACTGAACGAAGAGTATCTTCTTCTCTTCTGAAGATCTTTGGTCTGGCAATTTTCTGTAACTGAGAGTTGAATTGGCGCCGCCTCAGTATCTTGCTAGTCATTGTGGTTGCACGTGAATTTAGTGGCAGGGTGAGTAGGGCCAACAGCAGTCGGTGTCCGTGCAATTGAGTAAGTCTGTTGTTAATGACTTAGGTATCGCTGACTTGTGGCTAATGCTACACATGGACGTCATGGATTCAGGTGAATACGATACCTCAAATAAAAACTATAAACTTATGGGGAGGATTAAAGATATTATTTGCCAATATTATTATAACTCACCACTATCATTTCCATATCATTACAATGCAGCTTGTCACAGCATTAGAGTAAAACATAGCTCTTCATACTGGAGTAAGTGTACACACATGAAGACATTCAGATAAAATAGGATTCTCAACAAACTTTTCTTCTTGAGCACCACATTTTACTACTTGATGTTCTAATTACTCATAAGTTAGCGATTAGGAAGGGGTAATTTAGAAGTAGTATATCAGCATTTGTGTGGAGGGAGAGTAGAAACCATTAAGGAAAATCCTGCTTCAGTACACCCAACCCAGATTTTAACCTCAATCTCCCCATCGTTGCCAGGTGATTTTTAAATTTTTTTTTTTTTTGTGAGAGTGACGCCTTAGACCATGTGGCAACCGAAGCAGTTCCATAACAAACTAAACTAAAACTTTACAAATTATAACTGTGCATGTACAGTAGTATTGTATTGTAGTTAGCTCTGAGTGGTCGATACCTTCACCGGTTATCGTTACGCCCCTTTTTCAAATATAGTGTCAATAAAGTTGAGACAACAGAACTAGAAATAACCAATTTTTCATTTGATTGTATTTTTCTTTGTATTCTAGTGTAAACATTGATGTCCAAAATGTATATATTTTCAACATCATATAGTATAATTAATTGTATATCGAAACAGTGTTGTATAGTACATATATTGTTTGGAAATTACAAGTCCTTAAATGGAGTCAGACTTTATAAAGTACTTCATTTGGATCAATAAATTTTTGGTTCACTATAATGTAAAGTTCTCAAAAGTATTATAAACCTGTCTCATATCATAACTTTACCATCAATGGGGTTTCTATCATCAAGTTAGTTGACCAATAGTCCACGATAATTTTTTTTTAACATGTGCCCTCAAACAGTAAAGTCCTAAATAGTGTACACTTCTTTCAAATTATGGTTTTTCCATTAT
Organism: Timema monikensis; assembly: GCA_902151445.1. Classification (NCBI taxonomy): domain Eukaryota; kingdom Metazoa; phylum Arthropoda; class Insecta; order Phasmatodea; family Timematidae; genus Timema; species Timema monikensis. Next base: position 87,389 of record CABFVZ010002868.1, on the reverse strand, counting down.
TTTATTTTATTTTGTATCTTTCTATAAGGAAAACCTCTTTTGGCTTTGTGAGGTGATTATATTATATTTGTAAGAAGGTACAGGAAAGGTGGATAGAAACATATAAAAGGGACAAACACAATATGGCTTTTAGAATGAAAAGAAGAACACAGTTCACACTTTACACTGCTGCCAATGGACAAAGAGGTAATGGTTGCCTTTTAAATTGACCGTTACTGCCCTTTCCCCTAACCTAGGTTTCATGCTATCTGAATTCATCAGGTAAAAGTGTGAAATGCGCAACACAACTTTTTAAAAGAGGAAACCAATGCCAGAAATGTAGTGTGTTCTTTCTTTCATTGTAAAAGCCATATTGTGTTTGTTTCTATCCACCTTTCCTATACCTTCTTACAATTATAATACAATTTATTATATTTTGGGTATTAATAATATTATTGTCAACAAGATGTGTGTTAAGTAGTATTTGTCTGAGCTAATATAAATTGCACTAGTGTTGTATTAACAAATAATTCAAACCAGTCTAATTCGAGAGAAATTTCTGTGATAAGTATGGTAGGATTTATACCAGAATCAGTTCCACTGAAATTATGAGAGTGTGGGTTGAAAATTTGAATCATTTTTCTAAACATATTCAACAGTTTTATTTATTTTTGTATGTTTTGTAAGCCTACAAATAGGTTGTTTCAAAAGAATTTCTATGTTTATTTCTGCATCAAAACTCTCACTTTTATTTACACAAAACAAACCTTCAATTTCACTGTCAATATCCGAATTGGCATTGGTAAAAAAACTGTAAGATTTCTCATCTTCAAACAATCGTAAACCATTAAAACCAACCATTTTAACAAAACATGGACCAAACACAAAGTAAACAAACAAAAAGGAGTTCAACAAAAGAGGAATGAAAACAACAATGTATTTTTTTTGTTTTTGTTGCTAAAACATAATATCTTAAGTAAATAACCAGAGCTGCCACCCTTCTGGGAAAAGGGGTAATGTCAGAGAATTTGGTTTGACCTGTAAAAATCAGGAAAATGTCAGAGAATTTCTTAAATTTCATAAAAATGACTGGAATTTAAAAGTACAAAGTCAAATTTTTAAAAGTGTTTAACTTTTTGCTAACAAGCTATTTTTACATTACATTACATTACATTACTTTTACATGTTATTAATTAAATAAAATTGTGATGGTAATTTGTGAACTTCACAGTGAAGGCTATTAATATATGGTGGCATTACGTAATCCAAGAACATCTGTGGATGTGTAAACATCAGCGTATACGCCGTGGTCACTGCTATAGTTGTGAGAAAGCATCTGCACAGCCTTCGATATGGCATGTAATACACATGCGAGTCTTTGACCTTTTGTTTTCTTAATTCCGAAATAGTAACAAATCAGCAATTTATTTTTATTTTCTATCATTTGTAACTTAATTGTTTCTTAAATAAGGTTTTAATTAATTATTATTTTATGGCGTTATAGCAAAATTGTTTATCTAACACATCGTTTAAAAATGAGGTGGCCCAATGAAGTAATCCATTGTTTGTGTTATTTGTACTCTCTTCTTCTTTGTGTTTGATAAAGGCAACAATGCCGAAATATTATATTTGTGTTAAAATGTGTGTGTGACTATAAAGTGTTTTGCCTCTCAACCACCCACTATTTACAACTAGAAATAAATCTTTTGTGTAAATGGGTGGAAAGCAGTGCATCCATAGGCCTACTTCAAACACAAGATTCAACTAAACAAGTAAGATTATTTTACTTATTTATGATAGGCCCAGGCCCTGAAGTTTTTAATCTTTAATAAACCTGGTTATCATTAATATGGAGCTGTGGCATGGACTACATGCATTGCATGTAATAACAGAAAGGTTGAGGTTTGAATACTGGTTAGGTGCGCTTCACATTACTGCCACATTATATTGTGTTGTTGGAAATATTATATTTTTGTCTGGAAAGCCTGAAAATGTCAGGTAATCTCAATCCTAAAAAACTAGTGGCAAACCTGATAACAATATTACTAGTATTAGAACAGAAAATATCATATAAGTTTGTGCTTGGTCCTTGGAACAGAAGGTTGTAAAATATACCTGTACATGCATTAAGCAGTGAATGTATCAGTACATTCATAGTAATAAAAGTGTTAAGGATATTTGAGGATTTGAAAAAACTTTGGATTCAAGGCTTACATCCTTAAAAAAATATTAGAGCTCTAATAGTTCTAATTGATGGTTCAAAATCAATTATAATTATAGGATGAATTTAACAACCAAGTCGTAGACCAGTAATTTAACACTTAACTGGATGTATGAATGTTATAATGAATGGATCATAAGAAATGATATTAACATTTAGTTATTATTTATATTTTCTACTATACTATTATATTTACACTTCCTCATGTTAAAAAAAATTCCAAGGTTCAGATTTAGATTCAAGACTAGGGATTTGAAAGTAAATTGGTTATTTGGATTCGTAAAATAGTGGATTAATCCCAACTCAACTATAGTCAAAATTTTAAATGTTAGAACTAAACTGAAATCTATCACTATTAAAGAAACTATTAGCAGAGTGAAATGTTTCTTGTTGAGCAGGTACCATGTCGGGGGGTGGAAACCGTGTGTTGAAGGGCAAGATGGGCCAGCGAGTGGTGTCCCAAAGCCCTGCCTCTGTGAAGGAAGTGGAACGAATGGAGCGCAGAATAGAAACACTCCAGCAACGCCACCAACAACTACAACAGGAACACACGGCGCTAGAGGAGCAGATATCAACACTGGCCCCACAACTACAACGAATGAACACAGACTTGAACAAATTCAACATTGACCTACAGGTCAGTAATGATGTCACACAACACAGAGGAAACAAGGGTCTCTTAATGTTGTGTCTAATAACACTTATATATATTTATTTTTGTCAACTTTTGTTTTTATCGTATAATACTTCTTTTTGATTTTTTTCACGATGTCTAAGGATATGTATTCATAATATTTCTGTCACCCTCGGTTAAAAAGAAATTTTCAATACAAAATCTAGAGATTAGTCGAATCCGAATCTACATTTATTTTCGAATCTTGAATGCGAATCCTAGCAAATTGTTAGAAATTTTAATGATTTACAAATAGACCTACATTACACAATATAGGCATAAACTGTAAATTAAGATTTATTTTAATCATGCTTTCAATTTTAATCAACCCCAACCATTCCCCACAAAATACGCGTTAAAATCCAGCAAAATTAAACAATCTAGACTCATATTATTGTTTAAAAATCAAATCAATCAAAATTTGAGTGTCCTTTAGTTATTTTTAAAAGTGTTGTTAGAATGAGCTAAGTTTCTAAAAAAACATGTGAAATAAACAGATTAGGCCTAGTTATCCTTTGATCAACTTTAATCATCATTGAAAGATTATAATTTATTTTATAAGATAGCAAAAATAAAAATATGAACAGATATTTCTAATATAGATTAAAACAACATGCTTAACACATTAAACACACATTGGAAATAGTGAACTCAATAATGCCCAAGCATGTTTTATTATTATTTTATTAAATATCCATTATCTACCTTCGAGTAAAAACCAAGATATATGTTCGATTCTTGTGATATATCAATTTCTGAGAATACATTCTATTTAAAACACAAACATATTTTCGACTACAATGCGTTCATTCCCATTTTATAAGGCAGGACTAAGTTTGAATATTTCTACAATTACTTCAAAAACATATTTAAAAAAAATAATAAACTCTCCTCAAGTTAAAATCACTTTAAAAACAAATAATGAATTAGCAATTTGTTGTTTGATTCTTAAGACTCGAGAGCGCTTACTAAGTGATCAGATTACCTGAATTGATTTTAAACAAACAATCACTATACAAAAGTAGGGATAAATAAACAGTTTTATCGCTGTCTGTCTGTCGCCAGTATTTATTTTTCATGAAACCTAACAAAATGTCTAACTTAAGGATTGTATTCAATAAATTGAGGTTTCTTTGCATAGTTGTAGATAATTAAAACCAGTTGGGTGGTAAGGATTAACAGTATTTTTATTTTAATCATCACTCGGGCGAGTAAACATAATGGCGGCAGACTTTGTATCGTCTGTAATGGCTGCTGACTCTGTATCATGCGTAACATGTTCTTATTATGGTTTTAAAAAAAGCCGTAATTTGTTTTATTTACTTCGAGTTTATTTGTAATTCTAGTTTTGATTTTCAGTTTTTGAAGAGATTCGATGTGTTTATTAAAATATTTACAAGATTGTTCGGGAGGTGAAAGTTTCAGAAGTGAGCATGTGCTACAACGGTTGAGTCCATGTTTCCCATAGAGGTGGGAGGGTAGGGTACTTGGCACGTAAGATTCTCCACACCTAACAATTATTATTATTTTTAAAATAATGATGTTATTCATGCTAATCTCTTTTGTCCGACAAAATAAATATTACGGATTAAGTTGTGCTTTTAAAGTAGGCTTAACTAAGTTATTTTTTAATTTAAAATATATTTTTTTTACGAGTTCAAAGATTCAACCATCGAATCCCGTAAAACACTGAATCTTCGAATCTCGAATACGTGTCAGAATTTGGTGGATTCAAGGATTCGAAGATTCGAGTGGCCTATCTCTACAAAAAACTTTTAAATCATATTTTCATTTTAAACAGATATTACTTTATAATAGTACATCTATCACAGACTCTGCCTTAAATTATGAGTGAAGAATGATCCTGAACACAAAATAACTTCTGGATAGCTCATTGGTCAGAGCATTGGTGTACTAAGTCAAAGGTCCATAGTTTATATTACCATTTACAAGTGTAATTCTTCAATTTAGAGAATATGGTATTTAGATGCGGCTTTAGCTTTGCTATTAATTAAACTATCATGATATAGCGTCAGTCTACTACTTAATTGAACTTGTTGGCATACTATAATGGCTGTACAAGTGGGAGAGGAGAACTTTGAAAACCATCAATTTTATGGTAACTGAACGCATATCATTAGTATGGGCTCCTGTCTCCAGTACACAACAAAGACTTCTTCCATCTAGTATAATTAGAGATTGATCGAATCCACTATTATATGAATCTGAATCTTAAACTCAAATTCCCAATTTGCCTTCTAATCTCAAATCTCGAACCCGAATCTTGGAAAAAATTACAAACATAAAAGGAAATATAATAGAAATAGAAATAATAACTGAATGTAAAAATCATTTTTTATAATCCATTCATTCAGACATTATAACATCCATACATTCACTTAAGTGTTAAATTATTCAGGGTGTCTACTGGGTCACGAAAGTCACAGAAGTCACAAAAAAGTTACTAATTTTCAAAAAGGTCATGAAAGTTCCTTAAAAGTCATGAGTTTTCAATATTCTAGTCACAAAGTCACGAAAAAAGTGTCAAGCCTAGAGACCATTTAAAAAATGTCAAGCCTTGAAAACATTTAAGCGGTTTCTCACCTAGAAAACATTTAAGGGGTGTCAAGCCAGATAACATTTAAGGTGTTTAAAGCCTATATAACTTTTAAGGGAGTATAAAGATTAGAAATTGTTTAAAGGAGTTAAGAATTAATTTTATCATTAATTACTGTTATTTTGTTTTAGTAAATTTATTGTATTTTATGAAAGTGGGAGAGGTATGTAATAACATTCAATATCCCTGTGATGAATGGAGTAAAGATGTCACTTGTAGGCTTGGCAGACTGATTTGCAATAATACCTTCTGACTAAATGAGGAAAGCACTCTCCTAATTTACCTATTAAGTCTTTTAAGTGCTGCATAAACTTTCAGCTGACAGTGGTATTGTTTAAGATCCAACCAAACTTTGTTTTGAGTACTAATAATCATACAAACAAAAGTAAGTATGCCTTACATATTAGAAAATCATTACTTTAATATTCACCCCATTGTTTTACCCTTTCTAAAAATAATAATGTTTTAGATTAAAGAAATATAATATCTACATTGAACAGTTAAACATTCTCCATGCAATTAAATTAAATTAAATTAAATTTCTGTCAAAAATTAATTACAAAATTTAAAAAAATATACTTAGGTGAAACACATGGTCTTTAATTTGGTTCTTTTTTTTTTATTAATACCAGCTCAAATAACAATGTTTTGAAGTATTTTTTTGCATTTTACATACTTATATATAAAACCACATTTTCAATAGGAAGGGTGACCTGGCGGTCTAGGGGTAAGTTGTCAGACTTCTATGCTGGCGGCCGGGGTTCAATCCTCGGTCCCGGCACAGATTTATCTGATTACCAAACCCTTCCTTCACCTCTGACAAGACATCTTGTGAATGTGTGGAATGCCAGGCCGCCACTATGGTTCGGATTCCACGTTAAACTGTAGGTCCTTCATTTCATCTCACAATCACCCTACCATTACACATTAGCGTAAGTGCGTATAACCCGAACGAGTAGTAAGAAGCGGTGGTAATAATAATTCAATAGGAATTTACTAATTTAAATTATTTTTATCAAAAATGTAAGAAAAATCTACTATTCGGTACTCGTTTGAAATTTTGATATTAAATTCAAAATTATTCGATTCGATAAATAATCCTATTTGCACACTCTTACCAAGGACAAGGCTAACGTTCGCCATCCAGCTTATTGCATTATATCTATATATGCATTATATGATGTTCAACCGTTTACTGAAGGAGTTTTGTGGTTAAAAAAGTTCACCAAAAATCACTAATTTGGGTTTCTCCATCTCACTAGACACCCTGTTTTCGGTCTGGGGTCTGGTTAAGTTCATCCTATGATTATAAATTGTTTTGAACTCCCATTAAGCAGTGTTAGAGCTCTAAAACAAATCTAAATTGAAAAATTGAGCAAAGCTTTATTTTATTTTTTTACGAATTTGAATGTAAAATCCTCGATTTACTTGAATCCTGAATATCCTAAAGGATTTGATAGATTCAGGGATTCAAGGTCCTGTGTAGACAATGAACCTATAGTAGGTCATTTCACTAAACCAAATACTTATTTCTAAAGCAGAATTTTGCATAGTGACCAACTTTATCACAATAATTACACATCACCCTTGCTGCAGGGCATTAGTAGCGGTGCACCTGACCACAGTGAGTACATTTATATTCTCTTAAGCTTGACAACTACTGTCTTTAATAATTTACTCAGCAACTTGCACGTCTTCCTCAAAATTGATTGAATGACCATCTTGCTCGAACCTTATCCAGAGTTCCCACAAAATATTGAATTGATAATGATACGTTTCCAGAATTTAGCTGTAACGTCTGAAGTTTGGACAATTTCATTGATTAGACAAGCTAGACTACTTTGTCTAAAGTAATTTGATCCTCATTTAGGTGTTGTTTAATCTTATTGCACAAGAAGCCGAGACCACAAGTGAAAATATTTTTTTAACTGGAAACTTTCTCTTAAGTTACCAAATTCACCAGAAAGACTGAGATTTGTTAATACTTTGACAAAATCTGTTTTGTTTTCTTGTTGACGATGAGTGAAGAATCTATGACTTTCAGATAAAATATCGACTTTTGGTGTGGAAGATATTCATTAAGCCTGGTGATTAGCTCATTATATTTCTCATTGTCACTAGAAGTCAGAATAACTAAATACCTCATCCAATTGGTGTAACATAAAAGCAACCTTGCGTGAATCATCTTGTATTTACAGATTGGTGGGTCATAGAGATATGGTGAGCTAAGTTGATCAGTTATCCCAAACATATAACACATTCAGACTTTATAAGTAAATCAGCTGACTTGCGCACCTAATAGTTGATTTGGTTGACTTAGTGTTGTCAAACATTTTATAGCTTGAATACTATTTGATGACTGACATGAACTGACTCCTAATAACTGCCAGTTTATACTCTTCTTGACTTCTGACACCATGCTATGTGTCTACAGGGAACACATTCACACTACACTAAGAAATAGTACAAAAGGTAATATAGGCTCATTGTTACCAACAGTGATGCAAAATAATTATAAAACAGAGCCAACAGCAGACATCGCAGAAGGATGACAAAAAAACATAACTAACTCCGCATCAATCCTCACTTATTTTTTTGCATCCTTATGGGCAATTACAGGCTGGTAGTAGTATTAACTGTGGTAGCTCGGACTGATAATTTGTATAACATTTCTTGGCAATATACAAACTTATTGTAAATATTCACCACCGGCAGTGAAGTCTTGCTGCTGCTGAAGTGAGTCAGTGCTAGTTTATATCTTCTTTGTGTCAAAACAATATTAATTTACAAACAAAGTAAACTAAGATAAAAGTATGGACAACACAACATTATTATTATTTGTTTCCAGACACAGGAAGCTCATGAGCCTGTGTTGAAGGAACAGTTGAAGAAACAGAAGGAGAAGCTGCTGGCCGCAGCTCCAGACCCCGTACAGCTTAACAACAAGCAAGCCAACGTGGACAAGGCCAGGAGAAGTAGGAATTACAAACCTTATGTTCATATTAGAATGAGATTACATCTTTTGGTCTCATTTACTCTTTTAATCCATGAAATAAATATTCTCAAGTTTTTAATCTCTAGCCATGTTGAAATTACTATTTCATAAATTGACATCTCAAATTTGAATTTTCACTTTACCTATGAATAACAAATCTTGAATCTAAATCTATACTTAGAAAACAAGAACCTGGTAAGCAAAAGAGGACTAAATTATTCAAAATTGAAAAATGATATGGAATCGAACCCGGGACTTTTGGCTTAGTACTTTAATGCTCTTAACACTGAGCTATCGAGTTGTCTCATTTTTATATGGTTTTAATGAATAAATAAAGTAATATGAATATTTAAAATAAATATGCATCTCTTCAACTAATCATTGCATGCAGTGACATTGATTGAAAGATAAAAATTGAGATATTGTCGGTGATTCACATAGTGACTGACCTGGAACAATTCTCCTCCCTCTCTCTCACACTCAATCTGTCTCACTTACTGATTCTTTTACCACTACTCTCAAACTCCCCATTTGTCAGAGAATGAAAGAAATTAATTAGTTTCTACTTGTGCTCACACATAGTTGTTGAAGAGTCTGAATTGTAAGCAATTTTCGAGTCAAAGTCATTAAATATAGTTCGACTTTGGCTTGAAAATAAAAACTTATAATGTTATAACTAGAGATGGGTTGAATCGTTATAAATTAAATAGACCTACTTTACACAATATAGGCCTAAACTGTGAATTAGGGTTTATTTCAATCATGCTTTCAATTTTAATCAACCNTGTTATTGTTTAGAAATCAAATCAATCAAAATTTGAGTGTATTTTAGTTATTTTTAAAAGTGTTGTTAGAATGAGTTAAGTTTCTAAAAAACATGTGAAATAAACAAATTAGGCCTAGTTATCCTTTGATCAACTTTATAGTCATTATTAAAGAATATTTTATTGTATTAAGATAGCAAAAATAAAAATATGAACGGATATTTTTAATAAAGACTAAAACAACATGCTTAGCAATTAATCATACATTGGAAATAGTGAACTCAATAATGCCTAAGAATGTTTTATTATTATTTTATTATATATCCATTATCTATTTTCACATAGAAAACAAATATATTAGATTCTTGCGATATATCAATTTCTGAGAATACATTCTATTTAAAACACGAACATATTTTTGACTACATTATGTTCGTTCCCATTTTATAAAGCAGGACTACGTTTGAATATTTCAACAATCACATATTTAAAAAAATAATAAAAACTAAGTTAAAATCAATTTAAAAATAGATAATGGATAAGCAAGTCATTATTTGATTCTTAAAATTCGAGATCGCTTTACTAAGTGATCAGATTACCTGAATCGATTCTAAACAAACAATCGATATACGATACGTAGGCCGGTAGGGATAAATAAACAGTTTTATTGCTTTCTGACTGTTGACAGTATTTATTTTTCATGAAACCCAAGAAAATGTCTAACTTAATGATCGTATGCAATAAATTGGGGTTCTTTGCATAGTTGTAGATAATTAAAACCAGTTGGATAGTAAGAATTAACAGTATCTTTATTTTTAATCATCACTCGGGCGAGTAAACATAATATACGTCATGGCGACTGACTTTATATCGTGTGTAATGGCGGCTGACTTTGTATCACACGTAATGTGTTCTTATTTCTTTAAAAAAAAGCCGTTATTTGTTTAATTTATTTCAAGTTTATTTGTAATTCTAATTTTGATTTTCAGTTTTTGAAGAGTTTCGATGAGTTTATTAAAATATTTACAAAATTGTTCATGAGGTGAAAGTTTTAGATTGAGCATGTGCCGAAACAGTCGAGTCCAAGTTTCCCATACGGCTGGGAGGTAGGGTACTAGGCACGTAAGATTTTCCACGCCTAACATTTTTTTATTTTTTACAAATATTACGCTTTGTTTATGAGGTGAAAGATTCGATCATCGAATCCAGTAAAACACCGAATCCTCAAATCTCTAATACTTGTTAGGATTTGGTGGATTCGAGGATTCGAAGATTCGAGTGGCCCATCTCTAGTTATAACATTACATCATAAATATATCAGTTTAACACTATACTTTTTTATTTTTATGTCCAATGTTTTTGAAATTGTGTTTGACAAGTTTATTTAAATATAAATTCACAATGCTAAAGAAATTTCTCATGAAGTTATCTGTATAGTAGCATTTTATTGCAGTAAATTTGTTATTACTAATTAATACACAACCATTTATGAAGAAACAGTCAAAGGTATGCTGTAGCGACCTCACAGCCGTGGCCAGCAACAATCAAAGCTTACATATCTCCCCTTTTACCCTCCAACCGCTAGTCTTTTAGCAATAGTAACCAAGGATAGAGAATAAATACAATAAAATCTGCACTACCCTAAAGGACAATTACGGTAATCGGAGTAAACAATTGTTGGCTCTTAACACCAATCATTAGATCAACCAAATAAGTTATTTGTCAATGATAAAATTGGTCTAGCGTTATTTAATTTCGTGAAATAATTAATAAGTAGACAAAATAAACAGCTTGCAACATTTATGAGGAACTAAGGAATGAACGGTCATGTGCACTCAATTTAAGCGAGGGATTACCTCTATTTCCAGTGGCAACAATGTAAAGTGTGGACTGTGTTCTTGTTCTTCTTTTGTTGTAAAAGTCATATTGTATTTGTCCCCTATTATCTCTTTCTATCTCTTAGTCCTGTGCCTTCTCACAAATATAAAACCATGTTGTATCTTATAAGATAGGACCATAAGACAATCCTTCAAGGTAAGAGTGTACATCACATCAATAACAGAAAGCAGATTCTAATGCGCCAAAATGTATAAAATAGATGTGCAACTAGGCATTAAAAATATGGGCTCTAGTCACCCAAATAGGTACTTAGGCCGATGTATTCAGCAATGCAGTAGTTGCTTTGTAGCTGGTTTATAAGATTATCTGTGGAGCAGTCATAGTGGCCTCTCATGGGGTATTCCATCTGTGTGAGTCTGCTGTTGAATGAGGTGGAAGGTTGGTGATTTTTGCAGGCTTTGTTGCAATGGTATAAATATTTGGCTTTATGTTTTTTGTGCCTGGGTTGGGCAATTTAGTATGAATCAGAATGTTGCAGAGTTTAGGGGGGGGGGTGCATTAGAATGTTATTCTTAGAGCACTGTTGAGAATATTTTGTGTCAGAGGTGAGGAGGTTAGGATATTGTAGCATGTGTAGGATAAATCTGAGTTTGTATAGTCCTTAATAATACTGGGTGGTATGTCATTGGAAGGGTATCCTCTGGCTGGGAAAGCCTTGAAGAGTTGTTGACATTGCTTGTTAAGGTCGTTTGGTAGCTAGGCTATAGGTTGGAAAGCGTTAATATGAACAGGATGGTTGCTTTGGAAATGGAGGTATTGTTGATGATTGGTGGTGAGGTGTTTGTTTCCCTCAATAAGGTCCCCGCATGGTGTTGCGAAATGTTCCAGGTGAATCTGAAGACACTATGGTTATTTCATCTGTACAAGAACTGTAATAAATTAGTTTCAGAATCTCTCCAAATCATTAAGATATCAATAAATCTCATCCAGCAAAGCGGTTGCAAGGCTTTGGATTGAAAAAAAGTGCGTCTCTAGTTTGCCCGTGAAGAGGTTAGCGAAGGAGGGGGCCATGCATGTACCCATTGCCATCCCTCAGTTTTGAAGGTAATGTCTGGTCAGGAAGAGTAAAATGTTCTTCTCAAGTATGAGGGGGGCGGATTCCACTAGAAGGGTTTGGAACTGGGTGGTCGTTTGTCCAGAGAATGTTCCATTGCATAAAGTCTTTAAGTGTGGGCTTCGTAGACGGGAACTTGCTCACCAATATATAACCAAATACAAGTAGGCCTACTCACATTAGTTAATCATTTCTATATCAATAAAGATATTAGATGACCTAGTGGTCTAGGGTTAAGGGTCGGACTTCTATGCTGGGGGTTTGGGGTTCAATCCTCGATCCCGGAACAGATTTATCTGATTGCCAAACCCTTCCGTCACCTCTGACAATATTTGTATTAATCACAACTTGTGAATGTGTTGAATGCCAGGCCTCCACCTGTGGTTCGGATCCCACGTTAAACTGTAGGTCCTCCATTTCATCTCACAATCACCCTACCATTACACATTAGCGTAAGTGCTTATAAACTGAACGGGTAGTAAGACTCGGTGATGATAATAATAACAACAAACATATTATGCTAATGTGTTAAAAATAATGAAGTTGGAATCTGGAGTTGGAAGTGTAGCGACATTGTCATGGAGGGTAAGGGAAAAACCCCAGATAAAAAACCTCAATAGACCTGAACAACATTCAATCTCCGATTTCCTTGTCATCAGCATTCCATTTTATTGCGGGAGGTACTCCTTAAACCACACAGCCACCGAAGTATGCTCACAGCCAATTTACATTGCTGATGATCACGAGATACTTTAGTAGATTTCAGGGAGGGAAATTGGATCTGTTGTGAGACAGAATGTTTTCATAATTTCAAAAAACTTTGTTCTACTTCACATGATGTCAAAAAACCAAATTTAAAATTTGCCATTTCCAAAGAAGTTAAACTTTAATCCTCGTGCAATGGCATGTTGTTTCAGAAGAAAATATATACCATAGAGAGAGAAAAGGACAAAGCCAAAGCCATTATTTATAAACTAAGCAAAAACAAATCGGTGACGCAATTATAGGCACAATAAAATTAATATATTTTACTCATTATAACATGAAATGGATACATATCTCAACTGACTATATTTTACGATCAAGGAACAGAAAAGGCAAATAAGCAAAATTTTCTCTCTCGCATGTGTTTGATAATGTTTCAGCTCTTAAATCACACTATAATACACAAATTACCTCGTGCTTTTTTCATGTTTATCAAGTTCAAAACTGTTACTGCCAATTTTATAAAAATGTCGAGACAGATCATGAATAGTTGCTTCTTGAAAAGACTGCTAGTAATTGTACCCTCAGATTAAGCATTAAACTTTCCTTTTAAAACCAGTGCATACACATTTACTCATTATATTACTGTATTTGTAGTTGATCAAATTAATAATAGGGGTCTGCGAGCTTGGGTTTTTTCATTAGAGTTGAACTCGAGTCGAGTATTTCTAAAAGCTCCCGAGTTCGAGTCGAGTTTGAAAAATGTATATTCATAATTTTAAAATATTAAAATGTATATTAAAACACACGTTCTTAAAATATGAATGACACTCTTGTTTATAAATAATAAATAGTATTGAAAAAAAAAGTTAAATAATGGAAATTTCTGTTTTTAAATTAGAAATAACACTTACAAAACACAGTTTAAAAATAAGAACACTCAAATAAAGATCTAATAAAAACATAATAAAATCGTTTCAACACTCATATCTTTAAGGACATTAAAATTACACTAACAATTATAGAAAAAGTTAATAAAATTGATAATTGCATGATGGCTTGGAAATGTATAACACAACAGTGTAGAAACACTGTACAGTGATGTAAAGTAAGTGATAGTGAAGGAAGCCAACATGAAAGGATAGTTAGATTAGGCCTAGAAAGAAACAAGCACACTTCTCTCTCCATGTCTTCTAACACTTTTCCACTTTTTCAAACTTCCACAGTTGCACATTAGTTTGAATTTTCAGGAATATTATTTTTTCATTAAAGTCTGCTCATATGAAAAATAAATATTTTCGAAAATTCAAAACCATGAACAATTGTGGAAGTTTGAAGAAGTGGGAAGTGTAAAAGTTTAGAAAGAAAATAGAGAAGTGTGTTTGTTTATATCTAGGCCTAACCTAACTATCCTTTCAGGTTGGCTTCCTTCACTATCACTTTACATTATTGTAGAGTGTTTCTACACTGTCTTGATAAAAAGTTAATACATTTGCTGTTTTAATAAGCTAATATTTCCCCAAAATATGCTTCAGAAGCTTAATTTACCCTATAAGAAAACATAAGAATCATAAACAATTAGAAATTTGAAGTATTTTGTATTTTGTTTATTATTCCTTAGTATAATCGTGCATGATCGCGTCTTTTGTTCCTTTTCAACTCTTCTATGTGCAGTTGCACATGCACAATGTACAGGCTCTCAGTAAACATTATTTTACTGAGCAATTTATTTCAATTCAATTCTTAATGCTTATGTAAGTTGATGCTGATACTTTTAAATTAAAAATAATATGACTAAAATATTTCTAGCAAACAATATGGAATAGTAAATGCTTTTTTAATTTAAATGTAAGTTTGGTAAATAAAGTATGTATTGCAATAAATAAGATCAACATTGATTTTAACAGGTTAACCAACATAACTAAACTAGAGATAGTTTTGTAGCTAAATGTATTAATTAATACTGGTTTTAAATATCTTAGGTTTGATAACATTTAATATAACGATATATTCTTGAGATTACATTTGTAAATAACCATAAATTATTGTTTTAGAATGGGACAAGTTAAAAACAGTAAAAAGAATCATTCATCTATTTTGTAATATTCTTAGCTATTTTTATTTTCATTGTTTTGTCTTGGCAATACAAGTAAACAACTTCAATCAACTATAATTCAAAATGGATGAAAATATTGAATAAATTTACCTGTTGAAAGTGGTTTTAAAGTTCTATTACGTTAATAATGTGAAAATTGAAATTAATTTTTAACAATTTGTTAAGTAACCGAATTATTATTAAGTGCATCAAGTGGAAGCTTGAAAATGACGAGTCTACAAAACTTTCTATCTCAAGCTTAAGCGATGAGCTCGTAATACGAGCACTCGCAGAGCCCTAATGAATAATAAAAGGAAATGAGGGAACATTTCGTACATTTCCGTCAAGCAAAGCTAAACCAGGCAACAGCTCTTAGTTCTTTCGTACCTTCTTTTGAGCTTTATTTAAGTTTGAGTGAAAACCTTTACTTTTTATGTTTCTCTCTTAAATGGTTGATTCTATAACTGGATAATTTCTTAAGTAAATTATTTATTACATTTTTTGAGAATCCGCCATATATATTTTGTGTTGTGTAACTATAGATACTAATATTGTTTATAGGCTACGAGTGTGCAGCGGCTGCAGCTGAAGAAGTGGACAAGGAGGTTCAGAAACTTCACAAACAAATCATGGAAATCACAGAGGGGAGGATGAAAGCTGCTCAGAAAAAACTTGATGTCGTCAATAAAAAGATTGACAAGACTCGACAAGACGCCACGCGACTCAAGGTCGCCATTAAGACAGCAGACAGGTAGAATTCATATTTTATGTGCTTGGCTGAAATCACATCCAAACTTCATACACTTAAGACAAATTATCTATCGTTTCACAATCAAAACTTCAACTGCATTAAGTCATATGGGCTGTCCAAGAGTTTCTCATTATCACCAAACTACTAAGACTACTAATCTCTTACTTAACAGCAAGTAAGACTTGTCTCTAGAGTTGGATTGAATTCACTATTTTACGAATCTTAATCTCCAATGTATTTTCTTTTAGTGTTAGACTAGGCTTCTGAAGACGGGAAGATGAGGTTCAAATCTTGGTTGAGTGTATTAAGAATGTTTTTTTTTCAAAAAATGGTTTAGGGGAAAATTATTTTAAACTGTTTCCCATCCCGTTCTCGCGGGAAATTGTTACTTCCCGCCCCGCCCGAAAATTTCCCGCAGTAAAGATGTAATTCCCGCACATGACTAATTCTTAATTTAATCCAATCATTAACCGCTTAGGTGGTCTCATGGTCATATCACAATAGACTAGACTGCCAGTGACGAGAATATCAGGGTTTGAATCTCAGTTGGGTGTACTGAGTTTTTCCAAAATAGTTTTCCACTATCCCTCCACACTAAGGTGAGTACACTTCTTCTAAATCAAACCTTAAACATCCCTAACCCATTAGCATCATTAGTACACAGATTTATATCCCAAATGGGTAGTAAGATGTGGTGCTAAAGACACTCATCCTATTGAAACAATTGGCTTATTTTATCAACAACCTATTGGTGAAAATATAGCCAAAGTGATTGATGGCCAACATTCATGAGATAACAACAGAGGAATGACATCGACAAAACTTATAAATAGGATATACGGAACAGGAAAAATGGCCCAGGGACTTTCTCTACGTAACCATGTTGGTTCTAAAGAAAGAGAAACAATCCAAGTAATGCAGTGACCACAGGATCATCAGCCTCGTCTCTCATGTGGGAAGGATTGTGGCAAGAATATTCAACAGGCGAATGGAACAGGAAATAGAAAACATAATGGGAAAAGGAACCACAGATGCCGTCAGGATGCTAAGAATAATTCCAGAATTAGTGCTGAAAGTCAATGAAGAGGTATACATTGACTGTCAAAAGGTGTTCAATAGGAAGAAACTAATGGGAATACTCAATAAGATTGGTATCAACTGGAGGGACAGAAGGTTGATTGCAATCCTGTACCTGGGACAGCGAGTGAAGGAGAGTCTGAATGATGGAGGACAACAGTGTAGGAATAGAAAAAGGAGTGAGGCAGAGATGATGTTTGTCACTCAATCTGTTCAACTTATATAAAGAGTCGCTAATCAGTGAAGCCCTGGATGGACCTGGCAATTTCAGGATAGGAAGACACGTCATCAACACAATAAAATATGTAGCTGGTCTAGCATTGCTAGACAAAAATAAAGAAGAGTTGCAGGAAATGATGGACTGGCTGGTGGAGATAGGGAGAAGATATGACATGGCGTGACACCCCGGCCTGCAGCGCCGGCAATGCAGGGGTCAGTGATATAAGGCTATAAAGAAAGATAACTTATGTCTTGATTATTTGACAGTTAGCAATTAAGATAGTTGAATATGTTTATCATAAAGTTGTAATAATATTGGTTTGGATCAATCTAAAATATATAAAAAGTCATGGATGAAGGTAATTTTTCTCTATTAGATTTTTATTTTAGTGTTATGCTTATTTTTAAATTATGTATTATAAGTTTTATTTATAATTTAAAAACTGATATTGCCATCATTTAATTTTTTCAAAATTATTAAGTATTTATAAACATGAGTGTCATTCATATCTTAAGAACATGTATTTTAATATACATTTTAATATTTTAAAATTATGAATATACAATACTCGAACTCGGGAGCTTTTAGAATTACTCGACTCGAGTTTGGCTCGAATAAAAAAACTAAAGCTCGCAAACCCTTACTGTTTGTATTTTCTATTTGTTATATTTATATTTCCTCTTAGGTTCATAATTATTCCCAGATTCAGATTCAAGCTGCAGGCTTAGAGGGTAAATTGTAGATTCGGATTAAAAAAATAGTGGATTCAACCCAACTCTAAATAAAACCTAGGTTAGGGAACTAGGCAGTAATGATCAATTTTCTTAAAGAGGCAGCCATTACATCTTTGTCCATTGGCAGCAGTGTAAAGTGCGAAATGTGTTGTTCTTTTCATTGTAAAAGCCATTTCATGTGTTCGTCCCTTTACCTTCTTCCAAATATAATGCAATTACCTCAAAAAGCGATAAGAGAGATTCCTTAATGTATTATTTGTAAAAGGTAAGAATTGACTTTATTAGTATAAAATAATATAAATCAGTACATACACCTTTAGGTAGTTTAATTGTTTTGAAAGTGTACCCGGTTGTCTTCTCTCCTTTAAATAACCCACAGCCAGCACTCAGTCATTACTAGTAGAGACACTTCATCTCGTCGCTACATGCTGTAGGTGGGGAAAAGGAACTTGTCTTCTCTCCTTTAAATAACTATTTCTAATCTGTGGTCTGGGTCACTTTTTTTTATTTACGCGAGATATTTTCCACTAGCGGCTGGCTAGGCCTGTCGTAGCTTCATATGCCTTATAGGACAAGCACAACATTCAGTCCTCAACCATTAATTTATCAATGAGAAAGAGTAAGCCCACATATCACCAATGATACATTTTTCGGCCATGCTGGGAATCAAACCCAAGACCCTAAGCTCAGTAGACAGACACGCTACCAACTGAGCTAAAGTGTCGTAGCTACTACACATAGTGAACCCTATTCAAGGTACAGAAAATCAAGTCTGGTCTCTTCCCCAACAGTCTCAAGGATGTAAAGCCCTATTAAGGAATCTGATTCTCATTTGTTCAATGCAGTTCTTAGAACAAACATGGTCAGATATTACAAGTGCCAATCCAAATATGTTCTCGCGTGAGAATGTAGCAAGTAGATTTGTGGTACATCATTGGGTTCAAGAAATCCAAATGTTTCAAAACCATAGTGCCAAGGGATGGGCACTGCTCTCAGACATGGGAGTGGTTTTGCTCGTATCACCCAGACCCTGTCCTACATCTCCCGTCTTGCGGGGCTCTAAAGTCAAATTGAAATTGACCCATTTGACATGGTAGTATTGTTGGTTGTAATTTAAAGTCACGTAAGTATTAAGAAATGCTTTGAACCCATGACTTAGTTAAGAAGGAAAAGTAATGTAAAACTAATTATGTTACTGCCGATCTAGAACTATTAATTGTTGAAACCCAAATAAATGTTGTTTTTGTGAAAATATAACATTTATCCTGGCCCCTATGCTCCTTGTTGACTCCACAAATAGTTGCACATGTGATATTAATGTGCAGTCATTAGGCTTGTTTATGTGGTTGGATATGGGAAGGGGGGGGGATGTAATTTTTCACACATTTTTAAGTTGAAATTGTATCCAATTTTTTTTATAACCAAACAAACATTATGAGACTTTTTTTAACTAAGGTTTTTTTCTATGGTTATTATATCATATGTATGTTTTTTATCACTGTGTCTTACTTCTTGTTCAGTCCATACACATATATGATAGTGTAGGGATGAGAAATGAAGCATTTTAGAGGTAATCAACCACATTTAATTGTGAAGAAAGTGGGAAATAATTTAGGAAAATCCACCCTCAGTAGACTCGGAGGATTCAAGCTCTGATCAGCAGGCCAGTCCACGAAAGTGACACCCGAGACCATTCAGCCACTGAAGCGGGTGTTGTATAAATTAACTCATGTTTGACTGTCACACATCAACATAACTTGCAGGAATGCTAAGAAGAGTCAGGATAAGATAGCCAATATGGAGGAGGAGATCCACACAGCAGAGACTAACATCATCTCCCTGCGGAAACAGACGGAACAAATTGAGCAAGAGACTAAGAAAATATTGGATTTGTTCAATATAGCTTGTGTAAGTATTCAACATGGGTCATCATGTGCGGTTATAACTAAACTGAAGTGGTTTTGTTTAATTTAATTTCTTAGGGGAATAAAAAGTAAACTTTTTTTATCTGGAACTAACTCAAATCCCATTTTGGTAAAATCCCTTAATATTGTACACCTTCCAGGATTAAAAAAATGTTACATACTTGAGAAATATATATTTTTATTATTATTATTTAAAATCAGACTGCTTGAACACAATTTAATCCAGACAAAATTATACACTTGTAATATTAACTACAACAATCAGTGCAGTGTTACATACAAGATAATTACTACCAATGAATAATGTTGTTACAATGCACATAACAAAACACCAATGAAATGAAACTTAAAGTGGAGTGGAAGAGAATGTAAGAAAAGGCCACGGTTTTTGCAGTTTTTATAACAAAGCATTTTTTTGGCACAAATAAATAAAATATTGGTCCAGTAGAAACAGAGTTTAATTTTCTTCGCATGATGGGATCGAAAGTTCATGAGTATCTGTCAAGGGTTTTATAGAATTTGATGGCAACTTTTCCCTCTTCTTTTAAAAAGTTTCTCATCTAATACTGACATGCTCATGACAGATATTCAACAACTGTTGATATCATCATGTGAAGAAAATTAAACTCTATGTGTGTACTGGAGAAATACTTGATTTATTTTGGCTAAAAACATTTGTTTGCTATAAAAACTGAAACAAAACTGACTTTTCCTCGCATCACCTTTTATCCCACCTTAAACAGTAGGGCTTTTCTAGTGTATATGTACGAGCACAGACTAAACTACTGGAGCACCTCCCTGCCCCTAACTGAAGTACTATAACCATATACATAGGCTATTTTAGAAACTTTTACTAGAGAGAGAGGTCAGGACTACGCACACGTCACACTACATCATATTCCTACAGTAAAATATTATACTAATGGACTAGTGTTTTCCATTTTTATCCGCGATTTAGATATTGTCATTTGCTGAGAATGGGTGGATATGAGTCTTTAGCAGTGTCCATTTCTGTTATCGAAAAAGTCAGGTACTGGGAAGAGCCCATGTTATTTTGTTGGGGAAATTTAACTGTCTATTACAAAGAAGAAATTGCTATTCAGTGATGTCTGTTAACAGATTTTTGAAAAACATAATAAGTTGTAGTAAGGAAACAATATTTAATCGTAATTATAATAATAGAATTCAATGTAAAGAATAGTTATAAAAGTGGAATGAAAATATGTTTTAAATGGTACTGAGTCTAAGATCAATTGAGAATTTAAGATAAAAATGCTGTCCTTAATATCTAAGAGGATATAAATATTAACAAAATTAGTCAAAATTACAATATAACAATTTAATTAATAGAATTATGATATTAATAATGATGTAAAAGCAATAATTTGAATGTAGGATTGAAAGAATGTAGTAAAAGATATTAATCTTAGATCAGATGACAATTTTAACGTTAAACCACTGTCCTTCACAATGTCTTAAAGGATATCAACATATTAAAATTGTGAGTCCAATTCACACATAATACAAGGTAAACATATTAAAACATATGTAATAATAACACGTGAGTCAAGTAAAGTTGACTATACATTATAATGAAAAAATGACAAAGTGAAAATGTTTAAGATAGATAATTGTCAAATGGGAGAGAATAAAAATTAAATAAACGTGAATTGAAAAATTGAATTCTATTCTTATCTTAAGATTGAAATTCCCTTGTTCCTTGTGATGCTGAATGTGAATTAATCACTAATCAACATGTTTTGACGCGTCATTGGCGTCATCCTCGGGACTAAATAAGACAAAAATCAACGTAAGTTGTGGTTTAAGTAATCCAATGCTAGCCAATGTAAACACCAGAGACAAATTGCTTGAACAGGTGTTAATAAGGAAATTCAAGCAATTCTTCAATTTCCGACCCAGAAGTAAGATGTTCATATTTTGTAGCTCGCTGAGTCGAGTCGGACTGTCAGCTGGGACATTTTGCTCGAGTATGGGCTTTCCCAGCAATATGTTTATATCTGCCACACATTATTAGACTTTATTAGTTCTTGCATTTAAACTGATAATAATGTATATTAGGTATTTTGAGTGTACGTGCTAACGAGCGTTGTAATAATTGTATCATAATATATTCTTTCTCATTTGTCCAGTCCACTCGTATTTGAAAGCATGTTTTGTAACGTAAAGTTTCTTCACATTGTTCTCTTTCATTACACCAACGGTTTCTTTACAAATTAAAAATGTTGCTTTACCATTATATTCTATTTAAAAAAAACTCTAAATTCCATACTACCTCAAAAACACGATACTCGTCAGTCACTTTACATTTTTTCTTCAGATACTGTTCTAAAGTGTCACAAAATAAATAAATGGTGCCAAGCCAGATGGATCTATAATAACTAACTATAATGTGTGTCAACCATTAACTGATTGACTGAACTATCATTACGGATATTGCAGTGATCATTTTGTTATTTATTTTGTTGATAATGTAAAATGATTGAATCCACAACAGGAACGTTTGATGTTCTGGGTGGATTCCTGAACACAATTTTATATTATGTCGGTTCTTAAAAACCCTTTTCCTTATCCCTCTTGCAAGCCTCATAAAGGTGAGGTCAAGGGTCACGGGCTGTGCATGGTTGGTGTATTGAATGGCTCATAATGTTAAATAAATTCGGCCTAAGCTCTAGCTAGTCAAGTAAATTCTTTTATAAGTTAAGGTGCACAGAAAAACCAGTAAAGCTAAGTTGCAGTATTCATTACATGAGAGCCAGAAGTAAGTTTTTGCTAAGATATTCAGGCCCGATATTGTAAAACTCAGCTTGCAGGGAGTGAAATGTTGTCATACAAATGTGCGTAGTCTCTACTCTTAATATTGACACTTAATTACCTGGGCTTGTAAATAATTAAACAAAATAAATAAAAGAATATAGAAACTGTGAGTGTCATGGTTGTCACATCATTAAGAGATTTAAATTATAAAAATGTTTGTGACTAGTGACCCTTTGTTCATTAATTTTATTTATCCAGACAGTTTATATATACTATATTTGTTTGGAATATAATTTTAAAAGATAATTTTTTATCATAACAATGAAAACTTATTATGTTTATGTATATTATTTAAGTTATATAATTTTAATTAGGTGCATAATTGTTTAGTATCTATTATTAGAATTTGGTTGAATCCACTATCTTACAAATCTGAATCTCCATTTAACCTTCAAATCTTGGGAAAAACTATGAACCTCGGAGGAAATATAAATATGATGGAATAGTAGAAAACAGAAATAGTTACTAAATTTGTTATTATCCTTATAATCCATTCATTATTGTAATCAGTTAAGTATTAAATTACTGGTCTGGAAACTGGTTGTTGAGTTTGTTATATAATTAGGTTTTTTCTGAACCACCAATATTCATCATTAGAGCTTTAAAAAATATTTCAATTGAAAGGTTGAAAAACCATTATTATCTCGAATCCAATATTTTCTTTAATCCTCGAATATCCTTAAGGGTTCGAGGAACTTGAGGGTTCCATCCCTAGTTATATTTAATCTATATATTTCTTTGACATAACTGTACATTTAAATTGTTGCCTCCTCTTTTGTGGGTTTGACCAACCACATACATAATAATGTAGTGAGCTAATTAGTTATATAGAACAAGCTTGTTACTAAATGATAGTAAACCCTAGCTTCAACAAGCACAATCCACACGCTGCGGCTACTGGATCATTCTACTTGCTCTTAAAGTTAGTGATATAACTACCCACTTTCTAGTTGGCAATGAATAAGATAGCATCCTGGTCAAAACAAGTGTAGTAGCTTTATTGAGGTGAGTGTAATATTTTATCCACGCTTTGTTTTAGGGGTAACTTTTAGTAAATACGTCTGGCACTGGGTCTCCAATGGGCTCTATATTTGTTTTATTTAAAAACTATTGAAATTTTCTTACTTGAAAATGTGTTGTTTACAGGACAAGATAAAGGAGCACAACGCAAAGCAAATGGATCTAAAGACTAAGTTAGACAAGTTAGATCAGGAAGAGGGCAAGATAAAGCTGGAGAAACTGGAGTTTGATCAGAAGTTGGAAGCTCTTGAGACACACATCAAAGGAATTAAGTCAAAACAAACCAACTTAAAGAAGTCGGTAAGCTGATAGCTATGTGCTAATTATTTTCCCAGTCACTTATTGCATCACGGTAGCTAGATCATAGCAGCCAATGCTTGTTCATTATTAATTTTATACCACTTATAATACAATAAGAGTAGCTATAGACATATAGCCAAATTAATTTCTAAAAATGTCTTCTAAGGCCAAGTATTTTTGTTTTTGTCAAGTGTATGTATGTACATATAAAAGGTCTGCCCAAAAAGTTCCCGAACTTTTTAAATAGCACAACAATGCACTGTCATAGCTCTGTGCAGAATGCGTCTTTGCTTCGCAGCAAACCTAGCAAATAATATTCCGTTATCTAGTCATTTTATTGTAATTAGTTAGTGCAGATTTATCTGGTTGCTAAACTCTTCCTTCACCTCTGACAAGATGTGTATTAATCACAACTTGTGAATGTGGGGAAAGCCAGGCCTCCACCGTGGTTCGGACGCCACGTTAAACTGTAGGTCCTCCATTTCATCTCACAATCACCCTACCATTACACATTAGTATAAGTCCGTATAACCTGAATGGTTAGTAAGACACGGTGCTAATAATAATAATAATAATAATAATAATCATTGGGGGTATACCGATGCGGGTACTGATGAACCGTTATCGGGTGATTATTAGTGCATCGGCAATTGAGTACAATTTAAAGCAAAATTTTCTATATGCGAGTTAAATGATAAAAAAAGCATAATATACACTCTGCATCTGAATTGTGGGCTATGCAAATATTACACAATCAGATAAAGAATTATAAGTTTATATCGTTGATAAAACTAACAATATATTTTCAACTTTTGCCAGTTAGACGATGATTAATCAAAAATTAAGATTATCAAATGTTTGTTTTTAAATAAAATATTTTTATGTCAGCTACTGTTATCTTTCTCCAAAGCATATTTCCCAATAGTTATTAATAAATAATCAGAACTGATTGGGGTATATAATCTCAGCATTAACAATTATTATCTTAAACAATTGGGTAATTGGTTTTACTGAGTCGGTACACCTCAAGTAAACATTATTGTAATTAGTCTTTGGGTTGCATTTTTTGAGATGACTTAAGTTTCACAAGCAGTCTATCAACATCAAAATTAATGTTGTGCCAAACTTGGGGAAAACTTTACTGAGACTTAAGAAATGATGAAACAAGTTTGTGATGAACAGTACTTAGGCCATACACAGTGCTATGAATGGTTTGAGCCAAGGATTAGCGCCCCCCATTAGTTTCTAATAAATTATGTTTTATGTTAAAAAACTACAGTATGGAGGGGCATAAAAACATTGTAAAATCTGTTTTATAGCTTATAATGCAAAGTTAAATGTATCTTAAGAAACTTAGGTGACAGAAATTTTTAATAACATATTTGAGTTCAGCACGTCAATCTTAGTAGAATTTATGTATGTTGTACGGCCCCTGTAGCCACTGATTGAGTATCCGCGGTTTCAGTTATTTGCGGCTTACCGCTGCCCAATTTTATTTATTTTTAAATAGAGGAAAAAATGGTTTATAGCCTTATAGGTCACAATGCCTACACCATCACCCCACTTCATCTCCTCCTGGGCATTGTACCATCACCATCATCAGCATCATCAGTCACCATCGCAACAAGAAGAATGCAGAATAAAATAGTGGGTACACTGTAGTGTACAGTACACATTACTAAGTACTTTATTTAATGTTAGTAATGCCTTGCTGTGAATTATTTATCAATTAAACCTTACCGTACTTATGTATGTTAAATGAATACCATGTTATAAAATATTTTGGTATTAGTTGCGATTTCGTGAAACCACGGTAAGGTTGAGAGACATATTATCTGCAGATATGGGGGCCCTACAGTGTATGTAAGATACAAAATGGCTGTTGACTAGTTCATTAAGTTTTTATAAACAGAATTTTGCTTATAAAAAACCTATGTATTTATAAAATACTGGTATTATTAAGAATTTGGGAGAAAACTTTGATTTTGCATATAAATATCTTAATCTTTTTATTTTGTGAACTCAAATATATTTAATAATGATTTCTTCGAACTTGAAATAAGTTTTAGAGCATCCAAAATTGATTTTTCAAATTCAAAGATTTTGAACATAAGAGGAAATATAAATATTAGATATGGGTCGAATCCACTATTTCTCGAATCCGAATCTACATTTATTTTCGAATCCGAATCCTATAAAATTGTTAGAAATTTTAATTATTTACAAATAGACCTACTTTACACAATATAGACCTAAACTGAAAATTAAGATTTATTTCAATCATGCTTTCAATTTTAATCAACCCCAACCACTCCCAAAATACAGGTTAAAATCCAGCAAAATTAAACAATCTAGACTCATATTATTGTTTAAAAATCAAATCAATAAAAATTTTAGTGTCATTTAGTTATTTTTAGAAGTGTTTTAGAATGAGTTAAGTTTCTAAAAAAATATGTGAAATAAACAGATTAGGCCTAGTTATCCTTTGATCAACTTTAATCATCATTGAAGGATTATAATTTATTTTACTAATATAGCAAAAATAAAATTGCAAACAGACTTTTTTTTAATAAAGACAACATGAATAACAATTAAACATTACATTGGAAATAGGGAACTCAATAATGCCTAAGTATGTTTTATTATATATCCATTATCTATATTTGCATAAAAAACAAAAAATATATTTGATTCTTGCAATATATCGATTTCTGAGAATACATTCTATTTAAAACACAAACATATTTTCGACTACAATGCGTTCATTCCTATTTTATAAGGCAGGACTACGTTTGAATATTTCTGCAATTACTTCAATAACATATTTTAAAAAAATAATAAACTCTTAGTTAAAATCAATTTAAAAACAAATAATGAATTAGCAAGTCATTATTTGATTCTTAAATCTCGAGAACGCTTACTAAGGGATCAGATTACCTGAATAGATTTTAAACAAACAGTCAATATATGATACGTATACTGGTAGGGATAAATAAACAGTTTTATCGCTGTCTGACTGTTGACAGTATTTATTTTTCATGAAACCTAACAAAATGTCTAACTTAAGGATCGTATGCAATAAATTGTGGTTCTTTGCATAGTTGAAGGTAATTAAAACCAGTTGTGTAGTAAGAACCGACGGTATCTTTATTTTAATCATCCCTCGGTCGAGTAAACATAATATACGTCATGGCGGCCGACTTTGTATCGTGTGTAATGGTGGCTGACTTAGTATCATGCATAATGTGTTCTTATTTCTGTTAAAAAAAAACACGTAATTATTAATTTTCTGTTTTTGAAAAGTTTTAATGTGTTTATTAAAATATTTACAAGATTGTTCATGGGGGGACAGTTTTAGAAGCGAGCATGTGATGAAACGGTCGACTGGGGGTGGAACTGGGGGGGAGTAGCTAGGACTGACACTACTCTAAGAGGTGGGATGTCCTCTTTGGAGAGAGGAGGGGGGAATTAGTGAGAATTGTTTGCTGTGAAAGTATCTACTTTACTTTAGTCTCTTTTTCTAAAGATCTGGTTATCGTTCATTTTACATAAATTTCAAAACCCCAGCCAATATCCTAACACAATCCTTACTATCATACATACTTAGTTATAGTTGCACGCATTGAATACACATACAAATGATTTGACATTGTGTCGGTATAACCACTTATGATAATTTGGTTGTTCTTTGATGAATTCTCTTTTGCCTATTTGGAGAAAACAAAGAAGTCTTGTGTATCAAGGGTTTCTGAAGAAGATTAGATGTGAACCTCTTGTTGCTCATTCAAAAACGGAGGCAGCAGTACAGCCTCTCGGCTCGGGGAGCATGTAACAAGTTTAACAAAATGTTCAAACTTTTCATAAAATGTATGATTCTAGTACTGTGAAGGATTTAATGAAACCTTGTAATTTGTGTTGCCCCATTGCTTGTCTTGTTGTTAGCTAAACCAATTGGAGATGGAAGAGATCCCCGGTGAGACCAGTTCAATGGAGCTGTGCAAGCTGACCAAAGAACAATTGGACCAGATGGATTTTAAACAGCATCAGTACGAAACAGGCTTAAAAGAAACAGAACTAGCATCAACTGAAAAACCCAACCTTGCCGTTATAAAGGAATACAAGGAAAAGGTAAATAAGAATATCTATCTTTATATTTCAATTTCTCACGCTAAGCATAGATCATATAAACACAATTTCTGACATTTTAGGTCATTTGCACTTCATGTTGAAGCAATATAGATACATTATAAATAGATAAATGCTTTGTATAAGTGGTTAACTTCTTCTGGTTAGTTTTTTTTTAATGCATATTTTATTCACATCCATTATTAAGTAGCTACAGTAAGTAGTTATGTAAAATTATATCTCTTGATTAATTTAAAGTTTTAAAGTACATCATCCACATTCAATCAAGTGGTAATTAAACTCTGAAGTCTGGTTGCTAATTTTCCTAAAATTTTATTGTAAAAAGTCACTAATCAGTCAGTAGCTTATTGTTTGATATGTATGTAATTAATATAATATGTAATAGGGGTGTGCGAAGCTTCGAAAAATTCGAAGCCGAATCGAATCTCAGGGTACTTCGTATTCGATTCGAACCTATGTTTGGCTTCGGCTGCCGTTCGAAGCTTCGGTCCATTCGAAGCCTTGATAATGATTTACTTACAGTCTGGTTTCAACAAGAGTTAAACCAAAGTACGGTACCTTAAGAATTAAAAAATATTTTTATTATTATGGGCAACTGATAAAATTCCTTAACGTTGTGATTTTCAAGACGGCCATTACATTATGATCATACCGTATTGATAAACATTCATTAGTACCAACTGAAAGTGTAGATAAAATAAATAATAAAAGTAATATTTTTAAAATTTTCGGCCAGTTTAAACTTTTAAAGTATTTCTTAGTTATTAAAAATATTTTGTAATAATTTTGAATTCATATGCGCAAGCAGACATTTTAGTTGTTTAATTACTACATGACCAAAACTCCTGTCTGTGCGAGTATATGGATATCGGCAGAGTTGAGCGATAGTTGAGCGCGTGCGCGGCTCGAGTATATGGATATAGCCAGAGATGAGCGATAGCCGAGCGCATGCGTGAGTAAGGAACACTACGTGCCTAATAATTATACTAAAAAAACTTAACGTCATCACTATAGATGATAATTGCTGTTAATAACTTAAAATATTATATATTTTCTTTAAAAAATAAAAGGATATATTATTTTCTAGAACGTAGATCACGTGTTTTTTGAGCGTCTATTTGATTGAGTCGTACCTCGTGTGTGAACAATTAATTTAACAGTATGCAGGGTGAAACCAGTGGTGATTGTGCAAATACTAATCGGCAAAGAAGTACTGTGTGGAATTTTTTTAGTAAAAATATTGATAAAAAGTCGGCTGAATGTCGAACATGCCGAAAGAACTTCAAGACTCCATCAGGTTAGTTGGCCGTTTTCTGTATTACTGTATTTGATTGAAAATTTGTAGACCAGCCTAAGTTTTGTATTAGGCCTATAAATTATGTGCAACAATTTTTGTAAGTGGCTTATTTTCCTAATATATTTTACTTTTAAATAATGTTTCCTGTAATTATCATATGGGCGCCCTTGAGGCCTAGTGTATGTTATTGTCCATTGTGGAGGGCATGTGCTTCCCTTAAATCCGCTTATGCTCATGGGCAAATTTTCGTGAGGGGGGGCACGAAATTTTGAGAAGAAAGGTGTGGATCCTCTCGAATTTCATGAGGGGGTTACGGGAACTCTCACAGAACAACAATAAAAATTAATAAGATATCTGGTTCGTGAGATAGTAGATGGATCCGCCACTGGGTCTAGGCCTATTATAAGCCAAGTCGATTGGGGTACGATAGAGGTTTTAGACTTTTTATTTAAGTTATCACACTTACCTTAGACTAAAATGGTGACTCTAAAATAGGGGATTGAATCCTGGTTTGGTGTACTGAGGGTGGTATTTTTCTAAATGGTTCCTCTCACGCAGTAGCCCTACAGGTACGCTATATTTAATCTAAATTCAACTTTACTCATCTCTAACACATTAGCGCAATTAGTACAAATGCATATTATAACCTAACGTGCCATGAAGCAGTAGGGGCCTACTAAAAATAAAGTTAGGCCTATTTTATCCCATGCTTTAATGGGAATATGGCAAGACTTTAGGCAATGTAATAGGCCTATCACATTTACTAAATTCCTGCTAGATTTCCATTTACTTACCACAATATTAAATTTTAAATCTCCTTTTCCCCCTTAAATTAATTTTTTTTTTTGGCAGGCACAACCAAGACACTTCTTAACCACCTCCAAAAACACCCAGGCAAATACAAAGAATTTTTAGATGAAAACAACAAGAAGGATCTGCCCGCACCTGCTCCTAGAAAAGATAGGACAGTACAACAAAACATCCAGACTATGCTTAGTAGAGAAAAGATGGTCTCATCACACCCGTATGCTCAAACCACCACTAACAAGATTACAAATATGCTTGTAAAAGGACTTTTACCATACAGCTTTGTTGAGGAGGAGGGCTTTGTTGAATTGGTTAAACATTTTGCTCCCAACTACAAGATTCCTGCACGAACTACGTTCTCTCGGAATTATGTATCAGTGCTCTACCAAGAGACTCGGGATCGTCTCAAAACAGAGTTTCTTCAAGATCTCCCATTTGTACAGGCACTAACCCTCACATCTGATGGCTGGACATCTCGTGCCACAGACAGCTATGTCAGTCTAACTTGTCATTACCTGAATGACAAATATGACTACAAGACATTCACTATGGAAATCATTCCAATGAATGAAAGTCATTCTAAAGCCAACATAAAATCTAGACTTGAGCAATGTGTTGTTAATTGGGGCATTTCACTGGAGGACATGACAATCCCAATTTACTGCATTACCGATAATGCACCCAATTTCCGCTCTGCTGCCAAAACACTATTTGGTGACAAAGCCCGTCCTTGCTTTGCACATTCTCTACAGTTAGCTGTTGACGATTCCAAATCTGAGTGTCCTGGTGTCAAGAAGCTGTTACAGAAGGCAAAAAACATTGTGGGTCATTACAGGCGTAGCTCTCAAGCACGGGAACGCCTTCATAGTCTGCAAGAGAGAATGCAGGTACCCCAGCTGGAGCTTATTCAGTATGTGGAGACTCGCTGGAGTAGTGAGTATTGCATGCTTCAGCGGCTTGTTGAAATGAAGGGCCCCATCGCTGCTGAACTAGCACAGTCTGAACACAATATTGAACCGCTGACAAATGCAGATTGGGCTCAAGCAAAGGGTGTGTTGGAAGTTCTTGAGCCACTTGCTCAAGCCACAAAGGAAATAAGTGGCGATTCATATCCAACCTCTTCGATGGTCATACCCATCCTACACTGTCTGAGTTCCCATTTAAACTCTCGCATACAAAGGCAAGAAGAAGGTATGACATTTGCGAGAAGCCTTTTAAAGACACTTAAGTCTAGATTTCCGTTGCATGAAGAGGATGAAATATTTCGCTTATCTATGTTAACGGACCCAAGATTCAAAGGTGTAGTTATCAATAATATTGTTGCTTCAGCAAATTTGTCAACTGCTTTAAGAAACGAACTATACCGTGATTTTGAAGAAATGGATTCAACAGCTGATGAGCCAGAACCATCAACTTCAAACTCTGGACTGTGGTCATTCTTCGATTCTCTACCAAACGAGAGAAAAGAGATGAATATTTCTGAAGAAGTTGAAAAGTATTTATCTGAGCCTAGGGTGAATAGATCCACAAACCCTTACCATTGGTGGAAGCAAGAAGGGTGTAGTAAATTCCCAAATGTCGCTAAGGTTGCGCTTAAATATCTTGGTATTCCTGCTACGCAAGTCAGTAGTGAGAGACTATTCTCATCAGCAGGAAATGTTGTTATAGCCCGACGAGAGTGTTTACTCCCTGAACATGTACAACAGCTTACCTTCCTCCATAGCAATCTTAAAAAGAATAAGTAAGACTTCAATAAAGCATAATAAAACCAGACTCAAAGAAATATATTTTTTACCTACCTGCTAAGTTTAAAATAAAAAGGTGTTTTTTTTGTTTGTTTTTTTTGCATAGAGGTAAAGTGATTAACATTATCAAGTTGGCAATAAGCTACAAATATTAGTGCTAGAAACAATAAATAGCCTATAATATTCAGTTGGATGCTAGATAAATACCTATATTTAATAACAATATATTAATAGTTTTACTCAAAATAAAATAGAAAAATATTTGAACTTCGATTCGGCTTCGAGAATATTTCACATATTCGATTCGAACCAAAAAAGTGGACTTCTCACACCCCTAATATGTAATAAATAAAATGATAGAATTGTAGAAACATAAGGCTCTAATAAAAAGACTTAAATACAATTCAAAATGTTGATGCTTTTATTGTATCTTCCTCAAGAAGTAGTAAGATGGAAGAAACATTGCTAGCATTGAAATATTGAAGGGTGTGTAAATATGTGTTAGTGGTTTTACTTTTATTTGTGATTGGTTTTTCTAAAATACTATCATTTTATATATATATATATACATATTATATAGTATTTTCACTATTTTGTTTAATGCACTTTATTTTATACACAATATTTTTACTAATTTATTGTTCTACTTAAATTTTTAATATCTGAAAAAATGAATTATTTCTTCAAATATAATTTAGTATTTATATGACCAATCCCCGTTTTTTTTTAAATATACATATAACCTACTGATGATGATGATGATGATGATGATAGTAATAAATGAATTAATTCTTGATTAGTGAATTGGGGAGAGGTGCTTATAACATTGTGATTTTATTGTCCTTCCTTAAATTATGATAAATTCCCTTCAATTTCATATTAATGTTTATGTTTCTTGCATATAGCATAAATGAACAGTAAAACATTAATTACTTAAAGAATCTCAATGTAGCTGTTTAGCCATGCAAACACTTTGTAAGGTTTTTTTAATTTAGTTACTTGTTTTAACAACTAATGTCTTCAAAAGAAGCTAAATGATAATAGAGAGTAGCAATTTTTTAAACTACTTATAGATTTAATCTTATATATTTATTTTAAGCAAACTATACTTTATCAATAAAAATGTTGAATAATCGTAAATTTAGTTAAAATTCGGCTTGATCATATATAATCTGTTGTTTATGTTGTGATGATAGTCGAGTGTGTATCTGGCCCGCGTAACAGAGCTGATGAATGTAACTGCACGTCGTAATGAGGTGCGCAAGCTTCATAACTTGTGTTGCGAGAAGAGAGCTACAGAGTTTCTGGGAGGTTTCAAGATCATCACCTCTAAGCTGAAGGAGATGTACCAAATGATTACCTTAGGAGGAGACGCTGAACTTGAACTTGTGGA
Organism: Timema monikensis; assembly: GCA_902151445.1. Taxonomy (NCBI): domain Eukaryota; kingdom Metazoa; phylum Arthropoda; class Insecta; order Phasmatodea; family Timematidae; genus Timema; species Timema monikensis. Next base: position 54,137 of record CABFVZ010002868.1, on the reverse strand, counting down.
CACACTTGACCCTTTTCATGAAGGGATTGTCTTCAGGTCAGTGAAACTGCCGCCTGGTTTCTCTTTTAACTATAATATACAACATGTATGTTCCACTTTTGTTACTGTTAAGCTGTCACATGTCCAAGATTGTTACTGTTTAGCTTCCAGTTTATAAATACTGATTAAACATCTCCTCCATTCTCAATAAACATATAATAATTTAATCTGTATTTACATAAAAATTGTTTTCTGTAAACAAGCTTTCAAAAAAAAATGGTTGTTGAGCTTTTAAACTTAAAAAATATATATATATATATATATTAGTCTTAAACTCATATTTTAAATAAAAGAAAATTTGGTCAGTAAAATATTTTTCTTTTTTAATTTTTAACGGTCACTTATGAATATTTAACAATACTATATTTAACACCTGTATATAAATACAGGGTATAAATTACTAGATATCATGATTGTATCTTAAATAAAGATTAATAACCATCTATATCTGCTGATGCCTAAGGATGATATCTTCAGAGGAGGCGAAGGTGACCTGGTGGACTTCTTTGCTAGGGATCCGATGTTCAATCCTCGGTCCCGGCACAAATTTATCTTATTGCCAAACCCTTCCTTCACCTTTGACAAGACGTGTACTAATCACTCCACCGTGGTTCGGATTCCACGTTAAACTGTAGGTCCTCCATTTCATCTCACAATCACCCTACCATTACACATTAGTGTAATTGCGTATAACCCGAATGGGCAGTAAAACGCGGTGCTAATAATAATTCAGGGAGGTATGTGGGGGGGATAAGTGATAAGAGGAAATGGAAGGAGACATCATGGTGGAACAGGGGAGGGAAGAATAAAACATTCAGAAGGAGTTTAAGAATAGGAATGAAGAAACAGAGGAAGGTTCTAGGGAGAAGAAGAGAAGGGTGAAGCCTGTGGTACAGGAAGTCAGGAAGACTTTGGATGCAATAATGGACAAAGATGCTGGAAAGGAACATGGAAGGATGTAACAAGGTATAAAGTCAGTTAAGAAATAGGAGGTAAGAGAAAAAACAAGTTAGAATTATGAATGTAGAAGGAAGAATAGTGAAGATAGGAGAAGAAAAGATGGAAATATGTAGTGGATTTTTAAGATGTTGTGCAACCTGGAAGAGAAAGGTGATTATAGCGAAGCAGTGGAACAGTAAGAAATAGCAGTAGAGGAGAAAATGAGGTGGAAGATGCATTAAAGAGGATGAAACTGGGATAAGCACCAGTTGCGGACAAACTGACTGTGGAAATTATCAAAGCTGCCAAAGAAGCAGGAATACAATGGTTGTACAGCGTGCCGAGAGTGCGAGAGTTGAAGAAGAACAGTACTGGATAAAGGGCACAGGAATAGGGGAATAATACTGATGTGCCACTATACAAAAATATATGAGAAGATAGTGAAAAATAAAATAAGGAAGAAAATGGAAAGAGGTTGGAGAGAGGAACACCACGGATTTAGGGAACAGAAATCTTCAATAGACATCTGATGAAAAGAAGGTATTAATTTGGGAAGGATTTGGTGATGGTATTTACGGATGTAAAGTTTGTAAAGCAATGTAAGAAGCTAGAGTGGAAAGAAAAGTTGTAATGGCAGTAAAGAGTATGTATGAGGCTAATATGAGTTGTGCTTGAACAGATAAGGGGTGGACTCAGGGGTTCCAATTATAAAATTGGGTGAACAGTGTGACCAGATGCCTTTGGTGCAAAGGAGGACAAATACTTCCAAAATATAGGAAATTTAAAAAGAATGTAGGACTTTATAAAATCAAAGTTTCAAATGTATTTGTACAAAATCACCTCGTATGTTTTATTGAGAACCATATTACACAATTTATGGTACATTCAAGCATATTTCTCATATAACTCATTATTTAATGCCTTGTTGGCTTACAAAGTACTTAGTAGGGGCAATACAAAAGTAATGTCTCTGAGTTATTAATTTGTTTATGTCTGGTGTTGTTGAAAATAGTATAAGGTTTGCGCCCGGTGGGTCTGGAAAATGCTTACAGACGACCAAAAAGAAGTTTGAAAATACATCTGTATGTAACTTCTCGGACGTTCTGATAGTGAGGGAGAGGAATTTTGTCATGCCATAGTCTCAGGTGACGAAACCTGGGATAATTATTACAACTCTGAAACAACGAGAATGACGTCATCTTAATTCACAGTGCAATAATAAGTTCAAACGATAGCCTTTGGTCATTAAAATTATTGCAACAGTGTTTTGGGTGTGTTCAGGGTGCTGTGGACTTCTTGGAGAGAGACACAACGATTAACTCGGATATGTAGAAACATTGGAAACATGGATTTGTAGTGTTAGACCTGACAAAAACCTGGATGAGGTTCTTCTTCGTGACAAGGCACTACCTCTCACAACACCTCTCTCAACACTGCGCATGACGGAGGCACTACCTCTCACACCTCTCACACCTCTCACAACACTGCGCATGACGGAGGCAGTTGCAAGATTGTCCTCGCCCCCTTATAGCACCCTCTGACACACCTCTATAACCAGTTGAAGGATGTACTTGTGGTGCTCAAGCAAACTGTTCATGAAGACCTCAGAAGACGAAGCAAGGGTTGTTACGGGACTGGAATACAGCGTCTCACTCGGAGGGGGCAGAAGTGCATGGAAAATGAAAGTGAATTTGTGGAAATATAACAGGATGTTTAATAATGATTGAGTATTTATTACTCCATGTGAAATCCATAGCGCTAGAAATTCTATTTATTAAGAAAAAATATTGGAGACATTACTTTGTATAAATCTCTGAACAAGTCAAATGCTTAAAATTATACTTAACAACAAATCCTTTATTGAATCTACATTCAATTCATACATTGTAATGTAATTGATTTGCCCCTGAAAAGTATGTGAAAGCATTGACAATAATATCATCCTAATTTTATAAACATATCTTATTTCATTTAAATTTATGTAATATATATTAAATGGCGCTTAAAGCACTTCTTCTTCTAAGAAGGCAAAAGCCACTGAACAGTGACGTCACGCACGTGACATTAGTAAAGTCAGGTTGACAATATATATTTTTCAAATAATAACTTCCTTTTCTAGAAGGTTCGAAGGGAGATTTTAAAATGTAACTTGAGTCATTTTCCGGCCCTCGAA
>CABFVZ010002868.1:18413-46324 GCA_902151445.1 Timema monikensis | reverse complement strand
CCCAATTCATTTGAGGATTTAACAATGTTGAATACTAAAGAGTGGCAATGAGATTTTTAGTTTATAATATTGATTATTGCAATACCAATTGATACTGTGTGTATTGAGTAATCAAGTATCAATATCGGGCAATAACTGGCTAGCTATTTTTAATGATAACATTAACATTATCTAAAAAAAAAAATCCTAAAAATCCACAAAAATAACTAAATATTCTGTGATCTGTGTTATGCCTTTAAAATCCATGAGAATGGACAAAATTTGTAATAAAGGCAGGCCTGCATTATTGTGTTGATATTAAATAAAGATCTAAATGTTCAAGACATCTTGTGAATGTGTGGAATGTCAGGCCGCCACCGTGGTTCGGATTCCACGTTAAACTGTAGGTCCTTCATTTCATCTCACAATCACCCTACCATTACACATTAGCGTAAGTGCGTATAACCTGAATGGGTAGTAAGACGCGGTGCTAATAATAATAATCTAAATGTTACTTTTTAATGTAAACCAATCCTTAGTCTGAGATTTTTCGATGACCCCTAGATTTTGAAGCTACAAATTTGGGGGGGAAATTCATCTTGGATTCAGATAAATATAGAACTTTCTCATAGTCTATATAGCAGTAAGGATTTTTTTTAATCAATCATCAGTTAACTAGGCCTATCCTAAAAAAATATTTAGAAGAAATTATATTTTTGCTACCCATATGAAACACTCTTCATGCATAATTTTGATTATAGCCATTTTTTACCAATTTTAAATCCTCAAAAATCAGTTTTCAGTATACTCTAGTATGAAATTTGTTCAAAAAACAAATTTATAAAGCAATTATCATGGAAACACTTTCTTAGCACTTGCTACTATCACACTAAACTCATATTTAGAGAAAGAAACATAGGTGATTTATTTTAAATTGTAAAAACCTTTATGAATATAAGTCCAAACATAGCTTATTGATAGATTGTTGTGTGGATGTGATAGCGCATTTGTTGAGAGTATAATGGGAATGTAATATTGTGTTGAAGTGTTCGTCCGCCCAAAAAGACCTGGAAGAACATTGTGAACTTGTCTGGTGGGGAGCGCACTCTCTCTTCCCTTGCACTTGTGTTTGCGCTCCACTACTACAAGCCCACTCCTCTCTATGTTATGGATGAAATCGACGCTGCCTTGGACTTCAAGAATGTCTCCATTGTTGGCAACTACATCAAGGTCAGTCTATTCTATCCTTCATAAAGTTAAGGGAATATCTTTAATACAAAATAGAGCTTCTCTACAAGTACCCAAACATTGAACAAAAAACTTTCAAGCGGCTAGGGCTTTGAATGCCGTATCATCAGAATTTAATTAAAATCATTAAATATTGAAAAAAAAGTTGGATGAATCATTTGCTGGTCAACCAAATATTTTTTAAATTGACCATCAAATGTTTATACAAAAATACAACAATAATTTTAAGCTCTTAGAATTAAGTTTTGAATTTAAATTTAAATATTGTTATTACTCAACCTCATATATTATCTAGAATAACACTATCATAAGTAACTCTCAAATTGTAAGACCGGTCATGAGCTAAAATTTATATTAATAAATAATAGAAATGAGAGGCTTAAGTAGAACTTTAGGCCTGCAGCCATATTAATAATGTAAACTCACCCTTATTCCCCCAAGAATAAAGGTGGATATGCAATAAATAATTAACAGAGATAAAAAGGGAATAAATGCATGAGCCGATAGGACAATCGTAAGGCAAATATACAGCACTCGGGCAGATCTGTCTTAGCCTCCCCAAAGCCCACTCTACAAAGTATAGGACAATCATAAGGCAAATATACAGCACTCGGGCAGATCTGTCTTAGCCTCCCCAAAGCCCACTCTACAAAGTATAGGACAATCATAAGGCAAATATACAGCACTCGGGCAGATCTGTCTTAGCCTCCCCAAAGCCCACTCTACAAAGTATAGGACAATCATAAGGCAAATATACAGCACTCGGGCAGATCTGTCTTAGCCTCCCCAAAGCCCACTCTACAAAGTATAGGACAATCATAAGGCAAATATACAGCACTCGGGCAGATCTGTCTTAGCCTCCCCAAAGCCCACTCTACAAAGTATAGGACAATCATAAGGCAAATATACAGCACTCGGGCAGATCTGTCTTAGCCTCCCCAAAGCCCACTCTACAAAGTATAGGACAATCATAAGGCAAATATACAGCACTCGGGCAGATCTGTCTTAGCCTCCCCAAAGCCCACTCTACAAAGTATAGGACAATCATAAGGCAAATATACAGCACTCGGGCAGATCTGTCTTAGCCTCCCCAAAGCCCACTCTACAAAGTATAGGACAATCATAAGGCAAATATACAGCACTCGGGCAGATCTGTCTTAGCCTCCCCAAAGCCCACTCTACAAAGTATAGGACAATCATAAGGCAAATATACAGCACTCGGGCAGATCTGTCTTAGCCTCCCCAAAGCCCACTCTACAAAGTATAGGACAATCATAAGGCAAATATACAGCACTCGGGCAGATCTGTCTTAGCCTCCCCAAAGCCCACTCTACAAAGTATAGGACAATCATAAGGCAAATATACAGCACTCGGGCAGATCTGTCTTAGCCTCCCCAAAGCCCACTCTACAAAGTATAGGACAATCATAAGGCAAATATACAGCACTCGGGCAGATCTGTCTTAGCCTCCCCAAAGCCCACTCTACAAAGTATAGGACAATCATAAGGCAAATATACAGCACTCGGGCAGATCTGTCTTAGCCTCCCCAAAGCCCACTCTACAAAGTATAGGACAATCATAAGGCAAATATACAGCATTCGGGCAGATCTGTCTTAAGCCTCCCTAAAGCCCACTCTATAACGTATAGGACAATCATAAGGCAAATATACAGCACTCGGGCAGATCTGTCTTAAGCCTCCCTAAAGCCCACTCTATAACGTATAGGACAATCATAAGGCAAATATACAGCATTCGGGCAGATCTGTCTTAAGCCTCCCTAAAGCCCACTCTATAACGTACAAGTTAATCAAAATGTAAAAGTTCATATGACATAGGAACCTAGCAGAAGAAAAATTTGAGAGAAACATTAGAATAAGTTCAGCAATGTTTTATTTATAAATAACAGATATAATAAATTTAAAAAAAGAATAAAATATATATATATATATATATATAAAAAATAAGAAAAAATATTAATGCAATAGTTAGGGGTTATAACAATAACCTCATTTTTTTTTATAATAACAAATTATTAGTGTCATCAATGAACTTCATAATAAACCCTCTTAATATTAATTTTAATATTCTGATGGGTGTCAGTATTTGCCCATAATAAATACATTATAAGTCCGAGGTTTCCTCAAAGAACTGAGTCTACATGCATAAAAACACTAAACAACCAGCTACCATTTATTTTAATACAATTCTATACTTTCCTTCTACACAAGTGCAGGTACATGTGTGTTTGAACTAATGGTATATTTAACTAGCTCAATATATTATTTGCCTAAATGTGTATTTTAATTACCACTATTGATATGACCATACTTACAGTAATGATACAATTGCAGCAACCAGGGAATACATATTTATTTGTTTGTTTGTACATAGCAACGAACAAAAAATGCCCAGTTCATCATAATTTCCCTCCGCTCTAACATGTTTGAGCTGGCCGATCGTCTGGTGGGTATATACAAGACTCACGACTGCACCAGGTGTGCCACCATCAACCCCAAGTTGTATGGACTAGATAATCTGGAGGTAACGTATTAGCTACTCTTGGCAATGCTAACTGAACAATCACTAGACATTTATTCCAGGAAGTGTCTGTAGTATCATTGTATAAAAATGTTGGTTTGTTGTTATAAAATAAACAATTCCTTAAAATATCAATAAAATAGCCATCTACGATCAGCCATAATACTTAAAATGACTAGGATTCAGGTGATTGCTTACATTGCATTTAGCACAGAATACAATAATTCATACCCAATATCTGAAATTTTGACTATTCTCACACACCTATAGTATATTCTTAACGTCACTTTACCAACACCACCCAAGATCATACCAGGCTTACCACCTTACTTCCACCTCAAGAGTCAAACAACTTTTGTTTAAAACATTTTTGTTCCCGCAGTGCGTTTTCGAAATATTTTGATGGCAAGTTTTCAAATGAACAAGCGGTATACATCACCCAAGACTACAAACCACTTATATAACACACTGATAATTTCTTCACTAGCGTCAGTAGGAGATTAACTAACCTTTGAATAACCCAAAGCCAAGATAAACATACAATATGTGGGATCCTGAACTTCGGGAAATTGGTTGAGCAGTAAAATATACAGGAGAAATTATTTAAAAAAAAAGCTAAATGTAAGGACCATACATCAATGTCATGTTTGTACTTATTTTTCATTAAAAATATTAATTAATTAAATTGTTAAACAATGAGATGTCCCAATGGCTAAATAATTATATAGGAAAGGAAATTTATCAAAATAAAGAAGGGAAAAATAAACTAGATTCCGATTCTTAAGTTAACCTCGATTCTTTATTCCGATTCTTGAACATTTCCTTTTTTATTATTTTACAAAATATTATTGCACAGAAAAGCTGACATGCCTGAAACCCTACTCCCCCCTCAATATGAAACATAGACTCGACCATTACAGCATATGTCGTTTGAAACTTTAATCTCACAATCTTATAGATAATTACTAAACACACTAAAAATATTAAGTCATCCACCATAACTGATCCTATGCACGTTAGTTTGTCATAAATTAGTAATGAAGTTTTGGCAACGATATATTGATAATTTAGTGAATTAAAATAAATATAACGGTTTTTTGCTTGATTTTTATTAACGTGGTTGATTTTTGTTCTATTTTTATTAAACTTGTCTTATTCAAAGAGCTAAATAAAATATTCTAAATTGAAAAGCGACAAAGAATATAATTACAGAAGAGCAGCAATTTTAATTTGATAGGAATATCGTAGCTTTCAATATACATGTTGTGATGTATCAATTAATGATAGATATATCAATATATTACAGAAAATTGCCATCCCTAGTCTACGTATTATATATCAATTGTTTGTTTAGAATTGATTCATATATTCTGACAGTCCCACTTAAATATTACTTTAAAAAAAATCAAAATGTTAAGTTTTTACCTCTTGTTACTGTCAAAATGTTAGGGCCATACTATATTCGGGCTATTACAGTATATTTACAATTTTCCGGCATTTAAGTGAAACAGCAACTAAACTAATATGAGAGATAATCGATTATCACCTATTTTGATGCTGGAGTTTTGTTTAGCTGCCAGTTTTATTGCGAGCTAAGAAATGAAGTAGCGAGAATCGTAATGTTAACCCTCGAGTAGGCGTGCTGGGGTATAAAGTACCTTAATTGTGTGTGTTTTAGCACACTCAGGTGCCTGGCAGACGTGTTGCTCTGTCTAATCTTTCAATGTGACCTTGACTATTGTTTGGTGTGGTTAGGTTAGTTTTCAGTGAAATAAATTAGTGCCTCTGAAAATTGAATTTATTTGAAAGAGAGTATTACTGGGGTATTGCATACCCCACATGCCCACTCGAGTCATGTAAGTTTTTATATATATAAAAAATATAATTGATTTTTCATAAATGATTAAATTTCTATGCAACCCTCATAATTATTTTTTGGGTATTTTTTATTTTTATTTTTAATAGAGTTAAGAAGCTTGTGTTATATTCCTTTCAAGGTTATAAAATATAGAGTTATTGAATTTACATCTTGTTTTGTCCTAAAAATATTTCCATTTTTATTTACTACTCTGTTATAACCAATTGGTTGTAGAAATTGAAAAATCTAGTAAGGGAAAAAAATCAAATAAATTCTTATTTATTTAGAATGATGTTTCCTGAAGAAATTGCAAATTATTCCAGGAGCTGTCAGATGATGAAGAATATATTGATGATTCTGATGAAGATGGGGAAATTTTAATTCATAGTGACCATGTTAGTGAGTCTGAACAAGATTGTGTTTCTTCAGATGAAAATAGTAAAACTACAACTAATGAAGATTATTTTACCGGAAAAGATAGAGAATGTATTTGGAGGAAATCTGACTTTTCAAAGAAAGGAAAAATTCACACAAAAAACATAGTCAAAGTATCTCCTGGTGCCAAACTTCTTGCAATGGATATAAAAGGGGAATATCGGCATATCATAAAATTATTGATATGGTTATGTTAAATGACCCTGTAAAATTTATAAAAATGCACATTGCAAAAAGACAATGGACGGCACCATATTCTAGAGACAGGGACGGAAAAGAAACATCAAGAGCTGAGATTATGGCATTATCTTTACCGTATTGGTATCAAAAAGGGACATCACATTAATGTCAAAGAATTATGGACTTCAGATGGGACCAGAATACGGATTCTAACCGCTTGTATGAGCTACAAGCGATTTTTATTCTTCCTTCGTTCTCTACGACTTGACAGTAAGGTTACAAGAAATAACTGAAGAAAAAAAGATAAGCTAGCTGCTGTGAGATCATTTTTGGATGCATTTGTACTGAATTGTAAGGACATGAATAATATGTGTATTCATGTCACAATTTATGAGAACCTGTAAACATTTCAGGGGTGCTGTAATTTTGTTAAATATATTCTGAATAAACCTGCAAAATACAGGATCAACATTTTTGCAATTTGTGACTCAAATACATTTTTTGTCCATAATTTACAAGTGTATTGTGATAAGCAAGAAGTGTCAAATAAGCTAATTGACATTGTGAACAGATTGGTTTCAGATATTGATGGATCAATTCGAAATCTTACATTAGATAACTGGTATAGCAGCCATCCCTTGGCAAAATCTCTTTTGGAAAAGAAAATAACTTGTGTTGATACTCTCAGAAAAGACAAAAGAGAGATTCCCTATGAATTTCAGGTGAATGAAAATTGAGACGTGGGTTGGTCCATATTTGGATTTCAGAAAAACATGTACCCAAGAAAAACAATTCTGTAATTTTATTATCTGCAATACATGATTCACCAACTATTAATGATGACACTAAAAATTCAGATATAGTAATGGATTACAACAAGTCGAAGGGAGGAATAGATACAGTGGATCAAATGTGTAGTGTATGTATTATTAGCACCGCGTCTTACTACCCATTCGGGTTATACGCACTTACGCTAATGTGTAATGGTAGGGTGATTGTGAGATGAAATGGAGGACCTACAGTTTAACGTGGAATCCGAACCACGGTGGAGGCCTGGCATTCCACACATTCACAAGATGTCTTGTCAGAGGTGAAGGAAGGGTTTGGAAATCAGATAAATCTGTGCTGGGACCGAGGATTGAACCCCGGCCGCCAGCACAGAAGTCTGACACCTTACCCCTAGACCACCAGGTCACCTGTAGTGTATGCAATGTCACACTTATTACAAGGCGATGGCCTATGAGAGTATTTTATTCTTTGATAGATATAGCACAAATTTTATACTCATCAACATCTCAAAATTTTACAGCCAGAAGAATATTTTTAAAAAGCTAGCTATGACTATGAGGAAGCCTCACCTTGAAGAAAGAGCTAAAATCAAGTTGCTCCCAATTGAATTATCAGTCTTTCTCAGAAAGTAAGGAAGTACTATGAAGCGTGAAGATGATGGCGAAAAGTTAGCCAGAAAGAAACAAGGAAGGTGTGTGTTATGTGGTCGATCAAAAGATGTTGGTACCACAATAAAATGTGGAACATGCAAACAATCTACATGTAAGAATCATGTTCGTATAAGGTACACATGTGATGAGTGTAACAACATAAATGACTCTGATTCTTATTCTTAAAAATGTTAAATTTTTTAAAAACATTTTTAAATTTAGTATACTTGTATTGTTCTTTTAATGACATATCTGTAAGAGTATTAATTAGCAAAATAATAACCAGTACTTACCAAAAACAGTAATGTCTAAGTATGTAACTTTCATAAAAATATTTTGTTAAACATTAGGGCTCTGCGAGTACTCTTATTTTGAGCTCGAACTCGAGCTTGTCGCTTTTCGAGCTCGGAAAGTTTTGTAGGCTCGTCATTTTAGAACTTCTACTTGACATACTTAACAATCAATTTTTAAAACGCAATAGTAACCATAGTCTATTTAATTGAGATAGTATCAGCATTTCCACTTATAAATCATTCGGTTAGTTAACAAATTTAAAACTTGTATTAATTAATACCTTTAGTTACAAAACTAGCTATAGTTTAGTTACTATTTAGTTATGGAATTCTTTTGGTTAACCTTTTTAAATCAATATATATTTTATCAAACTTACCACATTTATATTAAAAAAGCATTTACTATTTAATATCTTGTTTGCTAGAAATATTATTTTAGTCGTATTATTTTTAATTTTAAAGTATCAGCATCAACTTTTATAACCATTAAAAATTGAAGTGAAGTAAATTTTTCAATAAAATAATGTTTAACGAGAGCTCGTACAACGTGCATGTGCAACTGGGCATAGAGGAATGGAAATAGAACAGAAGACATGATAATGCACAATTACACTAAGGAATAGTAAACGAAATATGAAACACTTCAGATTCTAATTGTTTATGATTCTTACGTATTCTTATATGGTAAATTAAGTTACTGAATATTTTGTAGAAATATTAGCTATTTATCAAAACACTCTACAATAATGTAAAATGATAATGAAGTAAGCCAACCTGAAAGGATAAGTTAGGCCTATATATAAACATACACACTTCTCTATTTTCTTTCTACACTTTTACACTTCCCACTTCTTTAAACTTCCACAATTCCCACTTTTTCAAACTTCCACAATTGCACATTGTTTTGAATTTTCGAAAATATTTATTTTTCATATGAAGAAACATTAATAAAAAGTAATATTACTGAAAATTCAAACTAATGTGCAACTGTGGAAGTTGGAAAGTGTAGAAGTTTAAGAAGACATGGAGAGAGAAGTGTGTTTGTTTCTATCTAGTCCTAATCTAAACTCTCCTTTCATGTTGGCTTCCTTCACTTTCATTTACTTTACATCAATGTACAGTGTTTCTACAATGTTGTGTTATATATTTCCTAGCCATCATGCGATTATTTATTTTATTAACTTATTTTTGTAATTGTTAGTGTAATTTAATGTCCTTATTAAAGACATGTGTTGAAACAATTTTAATTACTTTTTTATTAGATTTTTATTTGTGTGTTGTCCTTATTTTTAAATTGTGTTTTATTTTAAAATTGAAATTTCCATTATTTAACTTCTTTTTTTTCAAAATTATTAACGTTATATAAAAATGAGTGTCATTCATCTTTTAAGAACATGTGTTTTAATATACTTTCTAATGTTTGACAATTATGAATATACAATACTCAAACTTGGGAAATACTCGACTTGAGTTTGGCTTGAATTAAAAAACCCAAGCTCACAGACCCCTTCTAAATATCAAACCTTTTTCTATTTTTTTAATTATATACTGATATCTATCAATATGTTTGGTTATTAATACAATATTTATGTAATAGGCTTAAATGTATATAATTAAAACATACCATAAAACAAATTGTTTCGTTCATACATGTCTCAATAGCACCATGAAAATAAAGTGGGGTATAAGTGCCCCACGCGCCTGCTTGTGTTAAATATTACAGCACGCCCACTCGAGAGTCAAGATCGATTCTCAATCCTTTCGATACCAGTAAGAATCGAGGTTATCGAGGAATTGAATTTGGCAACCTTACTAATAAGTGTAAATTTAATGAAGAAAGCCCATTTAGGGAAAGAGGAAAAATGTGTGAAGAATCCAATGCACAAAGGTGACATCTTCTTCCTTTCTTCTATCTTCTTTAGTGGTGGTGGTGGTAAGTATTTAAACACTAATTTTAACACAAATTGATTAATATTTCAGCATTGTTGCCTTTATTAAACAAAGAGAAGAGGAAATACCCAATACATAGTATAAATATTTTAATACTTAGATGGAAAAAAGTTAATAAAGATGTTAATCTTTTAGGAACAAAAAAAACATCTTTTTTTGTTGAGGTCTGGTGGTAATCTTGATTTGGTAATTTATTGATTGGCCAGTTCCCACTGTTTGGGAAATGCTCTTAATATTTTGGTGGTGTAGCAGGTTTGAAAGTCCTGGTTGTGGGTACCAGCATGGATGGGTACAGGCTTGTCTGGTTCTTTGTGGTTTGTGTCAAAGCGATGATTGTTCATTCGCTGTCTGAGAGAACCTGTAGTGAGGCCTATATATTCTGCATCACATGATTTGCATTGTAGTTGATATACTATTACCAAGTTATTTGTTTAGGAGTTGTATTGAACAAGTATTTTGTATTCAAATTTAGTAACTTTGCTATTAAAGGATGTAGCTGTTAGGTAAATCACACATGTGCTGCAATAAGGCTTACCAAAGGATATGATCCTTGGCAGTCAGATTTTACTCTCGGATACTCTGGAGACCCTTTGATGACCCAAAGATTGAAAGCATGGGACAGTGGTCTACTATTAAGATGAATCGGTGGCCAAATAAAAAGGCAAAAAAAAAATAATTAAAAATGGCATTGAATATAATGACTTATGCTTCCTTTTTTATTTGGCTCCACTTATGTTCACTCAAGCCAAAGGTCCAACTGGGAAAGGTGATTGGTCTTTCAGTGTCATGGCGATGCTATAATACGGCCCCTGATCCATAAGGATTGGCATCAGTAGAGAAAATCTATTTTTATTTGGGTCAAAATGAGAAAATACCCTATCAATAGACATTGTCTCCTTAATTTGAAAGCTTTGACACACTTTGTATCAAAATTAAAATCTCCCTATTTTTTAAAATATTGTAAATGAGATGGGCTAATGTGCCGAAATCTGGTAAAAATTTCCCCTAGAAATCGACTGCCTAAAAATAATTTAAATACGGTTAGTGGCTTATTTTAAAAAATTGCTTTTACTTTTTCAGGGCACTTTTGGATGCTATCCATGCTTATGATAAATCCACAGTATTTAATAGAAAATTTTAGAAAGGTACACTTATCAACTCTAAATGTTATAATTTTCCATTTTCTGAAACAATGACTCAAGCAACTGATAATGTTGAGCTTTGGTTTTAGAACCAACACAAATATTATCATAAAACACTTGAACTCCTTTAATAGTTTCAAAATACCTTATTGTTCCCTGTGTAATGGCAGGAGCAGTAGTAATGTTAAATGGAAGTTGGTTGGTTGAAAGAATGGCTTAATACAAATTTGACCTTCAACTCCTTTAACTTTGCCTACCCCTTCTTTTAATACAACCCTGAATTTTGTCAAGAGTCCCTCCAACTTTTTATCATTATTGGGAGTTGCCTTATCAATAATGTGTAACCACTAATGGCCCAATATGCTAGCAAAATTCCTCTCTGCAAAGTGTAAATTCAAATTGTTCTCATTAACATTAACATTAACCCAATAATAGTATATGTGCGCCAGTGAATGCACACAGTTTTAACATAGCGTGTAAATGTTCTTATCCGGAAACTTGCTCTTGAAGATGTTTTCATTTATTAAAGTTGCATGTGTCCCCATATCTACTTGGAAATCAATTTTAACTCCGTCAACTGGTAACTAACTATAACATGATTTTATTTAAATTTTACTGGACCTTTAATATTAAAGATATCATTTAAAACACCTGAAGATTGATTTAAACTTATACCTTCCCCATTGGGTGTTTGACCATCTGAACCATACTTCTTTTCACGCAAGCAAGACAGAATCACCCTTGACTCCACAAATATGGCAAGAAGCACTGTTACCAACATTTAGAAGATTCGTGATTTGCTAAATTACAAAGTGAAATCTATGTTAGCTCATTAAATTTTTATAGTCTTTGATTTGATTTAGGCCCTTTGTCTGAACTACAATGATGTTTTCTTGTGGAACAGAATGATGTAAAATAGAGTAAGAACTAATGAATTCAACAGTAGCCCCAAAATTAATGGAAATTCCACCAATTTCAACTTTAAATCTTGATAACGTAGGCCATGCACAAATTGAGTATAAAATAATTCATCAAACCAACCATTTGGAAACTTACAATAATACGTTATTTTTTTATTCAACAGCAAGATCTGTTGGTAGATTAACTTCTTGTTGACACCTTTGTGTAACCTTAACCCTAGGTGCCAATGTATTGAGTTCTGGCTAAAAGAAATATTCTAAAATATTTTCCAGTTCTAATGTTTTAGATTCAGGCTCAACTTGCTCACACTAGTCACATAAAGCTTTTGAATGCATGCTCACTGATGGCATCTAATAAATATAAAATTTAATTACCTTCCGGTATATTATAAATTGTAAGCTTATTTGTCAATCTTTTCAAGTTTGGCCTTATCTGAATCAAAAGGTTCAGTATTCAACTTGGGATATGACTCCACAACATAGACAGAAGCTCCAAATTCCTTCTCAGCCATTGTATGAAATGTTGTTTATCTAGAAACTGTGACTCAGTAATGTTTTGTGGATAATCTCCAAGGTAATATAGAAGCTGCTGCACTCTATTTTAAATTTGATCTCCTTAGAATTTTGGGAATAAGCAGCATATCAGGTTTATTACCTTCAGATTATTTACATTGTCAAACTGTATCTATTCTAACTTTTGTATTGTCACTTGACCAATGCAGTGGAAATAAATTACATGATTAAGTTTTACTATACAGTCTTATTAATTATGATTAAAATGTCCACAATATTTACACTTTCTTCGGTAGGATGTAGTTGGAGCACCATTATCACTCAGGTGTGATTGCTTGCTTGAGCGATTTCCTTGCAGGTTTGAATTTTCTAAGTCAGCTTTTGAGCCTTGTGTTCTCCTGAATTTCCGTTTGTAAAAACTTGCCTTACAATTATTAACATTTTCACTTTCCACTAGATATAAATCACCCATGTGACTTGATGCTTGCATCAATACTTCAAACTGAGAAAAAAAATCTTTCATAATTGTTGCCAATTCTACAAGCAACTTCACAGCTCGGTGTTGAGGGGGTTTTGCAATAACCGTTTAACTAAGGCTGCTTCAGAAATTCCATAAACTAACTTATCCCAAAGCATTTGGTCTATAAATGTTCCAAAGTCTCAACTTGACTTCCCCCCCCCNCCCCCCCCCTGCCTCATAACTAGGGACAAAAACGACTGAATTTATTCTTGTAACAGACACCCCCACCATTTTGAACTTAAAAGTTTGTGATCTGTGCAACTTAACTTATACACATACAATAAAAGCTAACTTGAAGTGTTGCTTATACAATTAGGTTCTTCGTCACCAAATATTAAGTATGTCAAGGCCCACACAGGGGAAACATAAATTATACAAGATATTATCTATCTATATCACTTTTGACCCAAATGTTTCATACTGTCCATGTACCTAAAGGGAACAAAATAAAACATTATTAATTTTTCGGCCTAGAGCTGAAACATTGAGCTGCACTAAATTTCTCATTTTGTGTGTGTGAATATTTCACTCCTCAATGCTTAACTTTCCTTAACTTATAAATTTAACCAGAGTAAAGTTGTGGGGATATAACGATGGTCAGCAAATGAAATATTTATTTTGTTTGTTTAGTTACAGAAAAAAGATATTGGAGATGCCCGGGAAAGAGCTAGGAAAAGACCCTTTTCCCCTTCACAACACATGACGTCTTCAAGCACGCGTGATTCAAATGTGAATGTACAAGCTGTTGTAACCTCTTTAAATCCCGAGGTTCAAAACAGGACATCTCCTTCCATTCTCTCGCCATGTGGAATTGTTAGGACTCCTCTAAATGAAGACATAGGATCCCTTGAGCAGGCGGACAACAGTTCTGATGTAAGCATGGAAGAAGAGAGTGTATAATTGGTAAGCTTGGGTTGTGACTTGAATGAAAACACTTTACTCATGATAACCGACTCGTCTAACCAACATTATAACACGGTTCTATTGAAGGTCTGTCTTGTTAAAATGTGTATGATATTAAAGCCAAGGGATGGATGAGTTTGTTGGCATAATCGTTTAATAGAGAAACACTATGGAAACACTTGAAAACAAAGCTGCTATTGGTCTGAGTGGCCAATATTTTGTCTAATATGTTAGGCTTATTTCATATATTCCCTCTTAGCAGTTCACATTTGGTACTGTCAAATTTGCTTTAACAATGTTCATTACTAAATAAACAAAATTTAATTCAATAGATCTGTTGTTTTTATTTTTCATGAAATCCTGTTCTCCACCCCTTTTACATCAAAACATTCCTTTTATTATGAAATGTTAATGTTATTAAAATATTGGTTGTTGGATTATTTTATACAAATGATAGTTCTACTTCTAATTAATAATAATTTGATGGAAAGTTTTTTGTAATGTTTTTAAACTGTATTTGACTTAATAATGTCCTGAACTTTAACATATTGTCATATATTTGCACTGTGTCCATATTGCACTATGTTTAAATTGTCCTAAATATTTCACTGTACAGAAAAATTAAATTTTACTCAATATCTTGAGGTAGGAAATTTACATCTAGGCTAAGCTGTAATTGTGTGATTAAATATTGTAATATTGATTGTTAAGGGTGGACGGATCCCAAACTCTCTAGAATCTATCATTCCTTTCAAGTTTCAGGCAGGGAAACAATGAATATATTGTCCCAACAGGTGCGCTGTTCATTCTTATTCTCTTTTATAGACAGTCATATTTTTCATTTTAGTACTTGTAGAGACTGTTGTGCTCTGTCTATCAACAGTTATAAACCACGTAACGCTTTGTGGGGGGAGGGAGAACTATAATGTCTGCATGCTGTCATGTTTTCACCTTTAATAAACATAATTATAGATAATTTCTGAATATCTGTGGCATTGAAAATGCAACTAAGCCCTTTTTGTCCATCAATATTTTGAATGCGCTTAGGAGGCATTGTTTGCCTGAGACTACGAACACCAAGTACATTCGAAAACAAATATTTTCATGTGCATGACAGTGACATGTTTATACTTATCCAATCTACTGAACCGTTATGTGCTTTTAATTGGATAGCAGCCGACTGAAGAGGAGACTTGTTCATTGCTTGCATATAAAAAGCACTATCCAGAAAAAACCAGTGGAACATTCTCAAAAGGCTGTTGTAGTGAAATGGAACAAAGCAAACGTACAGAATTTATCTGAAGGTAAGTTTGAGGAGTGCATCAATAGTGTTGTTTCTTTGTACAAGCAGGATCTTTAATTATTTTCAAGAAATTGGTGTATTTAAGGTAGGGGTGGTTGGGCAGCAAATATTTGTATCAGGCACAGGCAGATTCAGGCGAGCATTTCATTTTGCAAACAACTTTGTCAAAGGCCTATTAAATTTCAAATTACAAGCTAAAACAGTCACAAAATGGCCATTTCCTATTTAATGTTAATTTAAATTAGTTTTCTTTAATTTATTATTATTAGCCATTTTTGTTAGGATATAAATATAAAAGTACGCGTCAAATTAAGTGTTCACAAGCATAGGGCCTAAAAATCTCAATTTGAGAATGTTGAATTTGTTATGTTGTTGGCATAGACAGAGAAAATTAAATCAATGGAATCTTGATTTCGCTATGTTGTAGACTTGTAACCTGTGAGAAATGTAATTGTAGTTTTGTTGAAAGCAAACATAATAATTTACAAATTATTAAAAAGTAATACTTACGTTTGTTTAATTAGAGGTTAGTGCTAACCTAATTACCAAGTTCTTGAGATGTCCGATCAAAATACGAACATAAAAAATACTCGCCCGACATTCCGGGATTTTTAGATGTCTTGATTTATTGCCCGAAATTTCGGGTGCCCGACCACCCCTAATTTATGACTACACCTCCTCCCTTATTGTGTGTGTGTGTGTGCACGCAAGCATGTCACATGCTCCAGTGGCGCAGGGTCTGAATTGTCATTCTCTCGGTAGACTAGACGGCCGATGATGGGTATATGTGGTTCGAATAACTACTGGAAGTTGATTTTCCTAAATGGTTTCCTGCTGTCTCCCTGTGCAAATTCTACCTTTTTAATATAAATTGTATAGGGTGGTATAGTCCAATTGTATTTATTTTATCTAATGTTATATGCAAAAGTAAGATAGAATTTTAGAGGTAATCTACCAGCATTAACGTGAAGAATATAAGACCGTTTAGGAAAAGCCACTTTAAGTACATACGGGCCTCGATCTCAGCTTTACTGGCCATGGGCTTTTTTGAAAGTGAATCCAGGATCGATAATGGAACAAAACATGAGTCTGGGTATTGGTAAGTTAACTAAAGTAAAATTGTAGACTAATCCAAAATATAATTTAGAAAATGTGTATGCCTGGAATTGTTTAAATAGCTCTTTATATGATAGTAAAATTATGACTATCAAAAACAAGAGTGCCCAATATTAAGAAAGATGTCTTCCCCCAACGTCAAGCATTGTATGTGGGTACTTTAGTGCCGCGCCACCTGGCTCTTACTCAGATCACAAACTTGACATCTGAGGGTGTGCAAAGCTTCAAAACTTCGACTTGGCTTTGAAACAAACATTAGCTTTGCCTTCGCTTCAGAGCTCTAACAATAAAAATATTGACAGCTAAAATACTCATTGTATGTTCAATTATAACCATTCTGAGCTGTTTCATACATTACAAACTAATATTTATGAGGAAAAAATCTGTCTGAAATAAAGTGCATTGAGCAAAAACAATTGGTAATAAATAAAATGATAGAATATTAGGAAAATGGTAGAGCACAAATAAAAGTAAAACCACTAACACATATTTACACACACTTCAATATTTCAATGCTATTATAACATCCTCTTTTACCCTTTTGCACTCTAAACATTATAAATTTTCCCATTAAAAAAGTTTTCAATGTATACAAATGGAAAAAGTCATACTTATACAATAAACATTGGAGATTAAGAGAAAAAAAATCACAAATCATTTAACTTCAGATATTTTGAAAAAAAAAAATTGAAATTTGACAAATGAATTAAAATTTATTATTCAAAGTTAAAAAAATCTTTTTTTATGTCTTTATTCTTCATCAGTCATCTTGCAAGAAAGGGCATTTTTTTCTATAAAATTTTATATAAGTTTGATGTTTGTAGGTTTGTCTGTAAATTCATGTATATGGGACACTACTTACAATTTTGAAGTCAGCGCCTATGTTTGGGAAAACACTCTTCATGAAGTCGTAAGATCTGGGTTACTGTCCTCACTAGTGGTATCAGAGTCACGTTCAGGCACAAAGTCACTTTCTCTGTCAATACTGTCTAAATAATCCGAGTCATTTAGCCTAGAACTTGGACCAGCCATTGCCGAGATAGAAATAACACTTAGGCCTAGATAACTTCCAATAAAAATAACTACGAAGAAAATAAGCACAAAATAATAATTAAACTTTGGAATGAGAATAAAATATCGACTGCAAAATACATGATACACATTAAATAAAGAGAAACATGGTAGCCAGATACGTAATCACGCCACAATGTAAACATGTGAGAGTAACAAACCTCATTTGCTAAAAAAAGATATTTTCATAAAAATTACAGTCAGAAATTAGATACAAAGTTTGATGAAAAATTTAAAGGCATAAATGAACAATTCAGCAAGCTAGAACAAGAATTGCAGGGTAAATTTCAAGAAGTACAAAATTACTTTGACAAAAAATTACAGAAAATACAACAAGACTAAAAGTAACCAAACTCGGGTAAAGGACGAACTACATATGCCTAGGGAAGACTGTAGTAAGTCAGAAAAGCAGACGAATGAGCAGATGAAAAAACTTAAAAATTCAAAGGAAAACTTGAAGCTTAGACAGAACACTTTAAATTCCAAGGTAAAAAACTCAGGAAAGTTGCGATAAAAATAAAATTCTAGAACAGGTACACAATTTAACAGAGCGATTTGTGACTGTTGAAAAAGAACAGCAAATATGTAGTGATAAGCGTAGATTCCAAAATGACCTCTTTGATGGACACACTGTACCAGATGTTTACATACATGAAATAGTTGACCACCAATTGGACAAATTTAAGGACAACCTGATTGAGACTGTGAACAAGACGTCACAAACAGTTGAACAAATGCAACAACAACTAGAACAGGCTTAAGTCAAAATATGGTGCCTTGGTATTATTACCCAGTACAAGCATCCAGAATCAATTAATGGACTCTGTACCCACCTTCAGTGGAAATAATGATAGGGTGCATGTTGTACAATTTTTGAAAAAAAATGGATAGACTTTTTGAAAATAGTAAACTCACCGAAGCACAAAAAATAGCATTTTTTTAAATTCAAAGTTGGTAGGTGAAGCTGAAGCATAGATGAATAGTCACGAGGCTGACTATCCTATGAAGCGATAAAGATAAACTTTCGTAAAAGATTTTGATCCGTGTATAAGCAGGACAAGTTAGTAAATGATACTTTTACAGGCCGGTATGATCCACATCGAGGGCCTATGTGTGACTATTACAATAGTAAATACGTTATTGCATCACTTTCCACGTGAAATACAAGATGCTCTTAGAGCTGCTAGAGTAAAAACTAGTGTTGAAATTATAAATTCTAGAGATATTTGACGAGCGCTCTAGGAGAGAAAGGTCCAGGTCACAAATGCAGGGTAGTTCATTTCAAAATGGAGGAAACAAATTAAATAGGGACAATAGACATAACCAGGCTCGACCTATCCAGAGATCAAACTTGGGAAAACTCCAATAATCAGAGAAACAATTCTAATCCTAATCAAAGGGGAAATTATTCTAATACCTAATTACAAGGAAGGTTTTTCTAGGTCACCAGGGCATAGAATAAACATAGTTCAAAGAAAAGCATTTACAGGTAATGGTAGTCAACAGAGACAACTGATGAGCATAGACCTTGAAATAATAGAAGAGCACCCACAACTACCGAGTAGATATTCTCTCAATCCCCACGAGGAAACGGGACAAAATGGTTAGACAAGTCAATGACATCCACTAAAGTTAGGAAATTATTGTAATGTCAAAATAAACAACGTTTCATATCATTAATTTTAATTTGTAATAGTAGCCAAAGTTGAATTTACAGGTGTAAAGCTTCGAACCCAAGGNGAGAGAGAGAACCGCACTTACCTTGTAATTCAAATATGTCTCAGGTTTATTTTTATTAGGATACTTTTTTGTTTCCCAAGAAAATATGATGTTACAAAGAAAATAAGAGAGACGGAGAACAACCCTTGTCAATCATATTTTATAATTTATTATTATTATTATCACCGTCTTACTACCCATTCGGGTTATACGCACTTAGCTAATGTGTAATGTCAGGGTGATTGTGAGATGAAATGGAGGACCTACAGTTTAACGTGGAATCCAAACCACTGTGGTGGCCTGGCATTCCACACATTCACAAGATGTCTTGTCAGAGGTGAAGGAAGGGTTTGGTAATCAGATAAATCTACCGGGACCGAGGATTGAACCCCGGCCGCCAGCACAGAAGTCTTACACTTTACCCCTACAATTATATTTAATCCTCGGATAAAGGGTTCCTTTGACAAAGAAGTAAGTTTGAAGTAAACAACTATAATAGCCAGTAAGGCATCTAGCATTTTTTTTTAATAAAAATAATAAAAATCAAATAGCCAAAGCTATTATTAGTGTGCTTTTTATCGAGGAATTCTCCATCTAGGTATCATATTCTGAAAATTGAAAAATGACACCTGGACACGGGAATTGAACCCGGGACCTCTGGCTTAGTACGCCAATGTTCTAACCACTGAGCTATTCAGGAATAGTTCCGTGCCCAGAGTCATTCTTCACTCATATTTTAATACAGAGTCTATGATGGACGTGCAGAAATCGTCAGCTTTATTCACGAGCTATCAGATAGCACAGCCATCTTCGACTCGGTAGTTGGCTTATTACTAATTATTATTACGGGTTTGATTCCCATGTCAAGATGTCATTTTTCAATTTTCAGAAAAATAATAAAGATAAATTTCCTTCTTTCTCTCCCTCTGTCACACACACTATCTCTTTCTCTAACCATATTGTAATAGAAAATATTTTTAATGAAATAAGGGTAATAAATAAACTAGTTTAAGGTGTTATGAATATTAAATTGTATGTGTTGCAGTACTACTAGTAATGTATTAACAAGGAAGCATTTCAATGCTACTATAATAAGTTGTGTCATCTTTAATAGGCAAGATGTGTTTAAATAAATAATAATGATTTATTAAGAGTTTATCATTAGAAAGTAGAGTAATTAATTAAAAGTACCTTAAGGGTAATGGTATTCAAAAGATCGACTCATCAGTAACAGCCAGAAAATTTTAAAGATATAATTTAAATTCAGTATCAAACGAGGGTCAAGTTATGAATCTAATAAACAATAATAAAAATGTTGAAGTTTATAAGAAATGTTATAGGCCAAGGAAT
This sequence comes from Timema monikensis, assembly GCA_902151445.1. Lineage (NCBI taxonomy): Eukaryota > Metazoa > Arthropoda > Insecta > Phasmatodea > Timematidae > Timema > Timema monikensis. The sequence goes on along the minus strand of CABFVZ010002868.1, from coordinate 25,847 downwards.
GGAAAGATAACTAAGAATCTTTGAAACAGAGTTAGTAGAAAATATTATGATCGATCAATTCACTTGGTGTGGATAGGTAGCTATGCCAATAGTATGAATTACAGTCGTAGATCTAATATCTAGTCTTCGTGGAAGGTGCACCAGTTGAAGGTAAAGTACTTGTCGTTGATCCAATATACACCAGTTAAGGTGAATTACGTCGTTGAAAATAAATATATATATATATATGGGCGGAATTGCCCCATAAACTTTATTCAGGTGAGTCGACATAATTCATTTTGTTTAAGCCTATGCCAGGGAAGGAATTAAAATTATCTGATGAGATTTTCTGGTGTCTCTTGTAAACAAATTAAAACAATAAAATTAATAACAAAAATAAATAGAGTATTCAACTTTGAAGTAAAGGTGAATATTAAAGATGTTATCTCAGGCCTATAAAATAAAAAATGGCGGGAGCAACAGCTGATTTAATTAAAACGTTAAAGAACAAGGGATAATAGCTATGGTATTAAGGGGGATCGATCAATGAATATTGAAATAGATAATTAAAATATTGAATAATAATAAATGTTTAATATAATAACAGTATTAAAACAATTAAAACAAGTGTTATCTATATTGTATAACGTATTCTATTGTATTAAGTTAATATAATGATATTAGATAAACACAATAATAAAGAAAACAAATTATTATTAGTGCAACACTGTTAAAAAAACTAGTTAGTTTTTTTAACTAACGATTTGTAAAGTGGTCAGGGTTTTAGGCCCTTAGCTCTCAACCATTTCATTTATAAAATTATATTAGTTTGCCATTGTTTACATATTAATACACTCAAGATACTGAGAATACTGAACTGATAAAACATTGTTCATTTCCCATCCGTCTAGGCCTAATTTAATTCTCTTTATTACTATCAAATGGTTAATTATAAAGTGTGGGGTTTTATGGTAATTATAAGTTATGTACATCATAACCAAAGTTGTAAGCAATATATGTTTTAAATTTCAATTCTTTAACTTCATTTTCAGGCCTTTAAACTTTCAATCTGATAGTTTTTCATTGTTCAAAGTCTTTGTTGGAAAATTAGAGCCATCCAAATTTATTACTTTTACTTTTCATTCTAAGCATCGTGCAATGTATTAATAGCTGAACCCGGAAGCTGGGAGACTGGGAGATGCACCTGTGGCTTGCACGTGTGGTCTTTCAGTGGGGTGGGAGGTTTTGGCGCGGCCTCCTGGCCAATCAGCGCATTCGGTTTAGCGTCTGTGTTTGACCCTATGTGGAAGGGAAGCGTCGGAGACACGACACTCGCCGGTTAGCACGCAAACAGATAAGACCTGTATTCACAAAGTACTTTTAGTAACGGGTAAAGATAGGGTTTCGAGATGGGTGAACAGAGAGGTAGACCTGGTGGCTAGATAACCACTACCCTAAATAATTATCAATGTCTAAGTTTCTCTAAATTAAGTAACCATGGTACCAACATGTATAATATTCAGTTAAAATAAAGCTTCAAATTCTACACTAAATAATATCTCTTCAATCGGCTGTGTCCATCTACCCCCACCATTATCTATATAACCCCGAGATGCTCTACTGGAACCAACTGACTGCCGTGGACGACAACTTTTTATGAAGATCAGCTGAGTGAAGTGGGTGACTTGGTACAGATTGTGGTGATGTATGTAACAAAGGAACTTTAAGAAATAAAGTAGTTGTGGGCAAATTTTGGCTATACAAGCAACAATTATTGTATGTAAAAGTGATTTTGTTAAGTGTATTCAATTTCAAGTGCATTTATAGTAAACTCGTACATTATTTAATTGCTGTTAGATATCACACACGTTCAATATTTCCAGCAATTAGGGGGGGTACTGTAATGATATGGACCTATACATCCCAATAATTTATTATTCACATCTATATTCAAAATTACGATATAAATGAGAGTGAGTAGTAAGCTTTATTTGTGTTAAGTTGTAAGGTATGGCGATATCTTTGTATGTCTCTGTTTAAAAAGACAACACAGTTTTGTAAACAGTAACACACCTGGATGATCGCACCTTTTTTTTCTCCCCTAAGAAGCTTCGAGAAGGAAATGTCGTTAGATATACCTCTTCAGGATACACATCTCCTCACTTCCCTTCCTGACAAGGAGCTGAGTAAGTAGAGTTTATGAAATCTTATTTCATGTTCTAAATTTCACATGTCAGGAATTGTCATGTATGACGTGATAGTCGGGCTTTTAAATTAAAACCTAAAACGTGTGAAATATCTAGCAAAAAATTGTTTATCTACTTATATTAAAAGACTATAAAACAGCAGAAATTTTAATTTCTAAAATAATATATCCCTTTTTGATTATTATAATACAGGATAACAAACTTGGACCCAATTCAAGCATTATATCAAATGGTGGAGAACAAACATGAATATATCAGGCTAGCCCCTTAAGCATTACAAACTGCCTTATTCAAAGTATCATTAAAGACGTCATGACAAAGACCGGTGTCAGGTGAGATAACACACAGTTGGTAATTCTTGAGGTATCCCTCCAGAAGTCCATGTAGTCTTACCTTTTCCAACTTGTAAAATCCAAAGCTCAAAAATAATTCTGTAATTTCCATTAATGTCAATTAGCAATCTATCTGCTTCATACAAAGCATCATAGGGTGCCATTGAAGCCTGGTCACAAACGCTAAAACCACTCTTTCAGCATCTGAGTATTTGATGACACCACGGTCATATTACAGAGACTGTTTCTGTACAGCAGGATGGGAAAATGAAACGGACCATGAGAAGTCTTTCCTCCTAAAATAATGGCAGCAATATTGGTCTAAATGACTGCAAGAGTGAATTGATGCATTCCTCTGATCTAATGCATGGAAGTTGTAAAAATAAATGTTTTCAGAACCACTGGGATCATCGACGAAGAAGGCTCGTGTCCTAGGTAGCTCACCATCATGCGACAGTATGGCATCCATCACCGTATCAAAGAGAGTTTTTTGCTTTTCAGTTAACATCTGCCTCAAGCCTATCCTACTTAACCTCAATCTGAGTGCCGCATGTCTCCACTTGCAATTGATCTCCACGTTGAGGCTCTGTAGTCAGAAGTCACTGCAGAGAGCCTTTTAATGATTTGTAAAAGAGCTTCTTGTTCAGCAACATCAACAATTCTGGTGTCAATAAGATGTACTTTAAGTATATTGAAGAGTAGACCTCTCAATTGAGACGCCATCTGCCAGGTGACCGCATGAAAGAACGAAGAATGCCACGGCAGAAATACAAGTAAAGTAGGAGTCACGTGGATTTGCTTGCTAGGACTATAAAGCAGGAGGACACAATTAATTTAGTCGCAGAGAAGTAATGCAGAAGTCTGGTCCAGAGAATGCTTCGGCTTACTTGGATGGTACTTTGTTGATGGTAGCTTAGCCCCTGGAACCGCCAACATTAGCAACTTATAAACCACTAGTAGCTTGGCCTCCTGTAACATACAACATTAGCAAATTATAAACCACTAGTAGCTTGGCCCCTGGAACATACAACATTAGCAACTTATAAACCACTAGTAGCTTGGCCCCTGTAACATACAACATTAGCAAATTATAAACCACTAGTAGCTTGGCCCCTGGAACATACAACATTAGCAACTTATAAACCACTAGTAGCTTGGCCCCTGTAACATACAACATTAGCAAATTATAAACCACTAGTAGCTTGGCCCCTGGAACATACAACATTAGCAAATTATAAACCACTAGTAGCTTGGCCCCTGTAACATACAACATTAGCAACTTATAAACCACTAGTAGCTTGGCCCCTGGAACATACAACATTAGCAAATTATGAACTACTATTAGCTTGGCACCTGGCCCCTTGAAAGTTCATTTAACTTACCTAGTTATTTGTGGAAGCCGTGATTCAAATCAAAACTTTATTTGGTATAGTTGAATGTAGATTAGTTCCTAGCCAACTCTAAAAGTTATGTGAAGTTACTATATGTCTTTAATAAATGATAATAAATGATAATAAATGATAATAGCCCCAGAGTATTATTTGGACATCGACCAACTTGATGCAGTATCGGTGTTTTCGTAAAGGTGATCTTGCCAAAGAAATGTATATGGTCCAATATAGCGTGCGGTATGGTGTGAAACAGGTGAGCCAAGTATGTAACATAAAGTTAGGAATATTGGTCTAAAGCAGTCCTAAGTGACTCCCATGTAGGCCTATATTAGAGAATCTAATGAAAATCAACCCTGGTGTTGGTCATTTATGTTGACATAATCTTGATTAAAGGACAAAAGAACATATTAAGAGTCAAATGATGAAATATTTTAAAATTAATCATATTGGAGAGATCATAATGGTATTGGGATTCTAAATAAAAAGATACTGTCCGGAGGGCCTACAGAAAAATTTGGATTGATCAACATTCATATATTGAGAAAATTTTGAAACGGTTCAATATATGTATGAATGCAATCTTCTCGGGCCCCAGGTGAAACATTATCCCAGAAACAATCAGCCATCCATCAGAAGGTGTCAAGAGTATGGAAGCTATAACCTAGCTAAAAGGAAGATGTTAAGAGTTTGCTTGGACTATGTGGGATAGTTGATGCAGATTGGGCTAGTGACTCAGATCAGAGGTGATCTGTAACGGGTTATATAATTATTAAAAGTAACTCCCCGATCTCACGGGACATAAAAAGACAACCATCGCGCCATCAACAACAGAATCAGAGTATATAGCTATGACTTGGGCTTCACATTAGATACCATGGCTCCAAGGATTAGGTTGAGAATCTTGCAGCAGGACAGAATCACCCCTACTCTATATAAACATAGGCTAATTAAGGTACCCTGAACATGGATTTTACTAGCGCATATCAAGTACGCATCAAGCATATTAATCTTTGCCATCATTTTGTAAATGAGATCAGGAACGGACAGCTCTCCCTAAAATACTTGCCATCACAATCCATGTTAGCTGACTCACTCACCAAGGCTGTGAACTGAGAGAAACTTTTAAAGTGTGCTTAAGTGTGCTTCAAATAGGGAGGGTGTTGAAATAAATTTGTAATGTAGTGTGGTTAGCAAGAAAGTTTAGTTGCCATGGAAAATAGATATGGGTTTGGTATTCACAACAAACTCTTAAATCACTATGTTACCTGTTTAATGTTGTAATCTATTACATATAGTTTTTATGTCTTAATACATTTTTACTTGTAAACCATTAATTCATAACAGTTTTATCATTAACACATTGAACACCACACCTGAGTTACGCTCGAGTTAGCTTAAGTATCCATTGTTACCATGCCCAAGTTACACTCGGGTCAAGGTTATTAGAGTAACAGGTTTTCAGTTTAAACTATGTTATAATTATGATATTTGAAAGGCCCGTGTGCAGTGCTCAACTTTGTGAATCTGCTTTCCTTAAATAAAGTAGGTCCTTTTTATCTATTTTAATATTATGTTTTTGATGTTGTAACAGTACAAATAACTTTAACGGTGACAGAAAGAAGTGCAAAATTTGTGGGAAAATGCCTACGTTTTATTAAACCCATTCACATTGAAATTACATAATAAAGCTTAATCTTACAATTCTTGAATGACATATTATATAAATTATTAAAAACAATAACCTTAATAATGTTTTCTTGGTCATTTTTTCTAGAAATATTTTGCTTCCGCATTTCCCTTTCATTTTTGCTTTCTCATTCCTAGGATTTTTTAAGAGGGAAAAACCCTGGTACTCTAGTCAATATTGAATTGTATTTATTTTTATTTAGTCATTTTATTAAATATGTGCTTGTTTTGATTGTGATTAGGCCTAATACTCTACAACGAGCCAAATAATCAAATTGTTGAATATTACCAGAATCTCTTGAGTTGCAAGAAAACTTGTATTTACTGTCATAAATAGAAACGTTTAGACCTATGTTTATTTTAGTAAGTAGGACCTACTTCATGAAATCTAGTCATACTAAAAAAATCTAAAATGTTTGTCCAAACATAAGACTTTGATTTTTGTTATGATTAGAACTAGTAAGATTATGAAATAAATGTTTTTTTCTGCTCTAGCTAACTTATCGAACTTAGTGATTTCTTAACTAGATTACATCTTTATATATTGTTACGACACTCCTTATTAGCTGTTCATTTGTTGTTACTTATTGAGCAGGTAATAACTTGATTGACTAAAATGTTGGTACATGTTTAGGTTTATTTCAACCTTTTGTTAGGATTAAACCTAGTAAGATTATGAATTTTCACTTGACTTTTTAATATCACTACCATTTATATATTTTTTTCATTGGGGTTTTTAAACATGCTCTTTCTGAGCACACTGACTATATATAAGCACACAAGTTAAAATTTAATGGACAAACACAACAGCCAGACCCCAGCCACAAATTCATACCTGTGTGAGTGAAGCCCACTACACTGAGGATACATTTTTCGACATCGCCAGGAATCAAACCCGGGACCCTTGGATCATTAGGCGCATACGCTCCCGAATGAGCCAAGGCGTTGGCCACCGGTTGTAAAATTACGCCTGTGAATATTTTTCCAGATGCCTGGAAACTTGCACAACATTGCTAGTTGCAAGAGCCAGTCCAGATTGACAAGAGAAACTGGAATCCAACGTATATTTTCTGCTTCCCCAAGGATCCGGCAATTCGTAGGCAATGGATGTTCACATGTCACCAAAAAGACAACATTAATGCAGACAAGGAAGGATTTGTATCAATCATTTTGTTGAAGATGACTATGAGGACTCTCTTAAGGCAGGATTAATGGGAATCATGAAAGAAACTGGTAGATTCACTTTATAGTTTTTGGATATTGTGTTTGTTTTGTTATGTATACATGTAGCCCATTTTATAATTTTTTAGTGACTTTGGTTTAAAAGTTGCTTTGATGATTTGTATATAGCTTTCTTTTTTTAATTTGATTTGGTTTTTAATTCTTTTGTAATTTATGTTATAACTTACTTTCTTTACAGCTATTCTTTCAATACATTTACTACCTAATTCACTAGATGTTCCATGTCAACAAAAAAAATCGTGGAAAAATTAATGGCCCAGTTTAGTCTTTCCAAGGCGGAATTGTCAAGAATTCAATGCACAGAATAAGTGAAAGATATTCTAGAGGTTTCTGAACCTACACCTACATCTGTTGACAAATAAAATTAATTGGTTGATTTAAAAAAAAGGATTGATGTATTAGAAGAACTAAATAGAACATTATTGGATGGATTTAAGAATAAGAAGGTGACCGGGTGGTCTAGGGGTAAGGTGTCAGACTTCTGTGCTGGGGGTCCAGGGTTCTATCCTCGGTCCCAGCACAGATTTATCTGATTACCAAACCCTTCCTTCACCTCTGACAAGACATCTTGTGAATGTGGGGAATGCCAGGCCTCCA